>JARBWK010001136.1:0-21094 GCA_030556195.1 Anolis apletophallus | reverse complement strand
GACCATTGTTGGTGATCAATCTGGCCGAGACTGAGATGTTGTTTCAGGGAGTCCTTGTATCCTTTTTGGGGGGGCGTCTCTCTTGCACTGACCTGTGGCGAGTTCACCATAGAGTAGTATCTTTGGGAGGCAGTGGTCCTCCATCCTAGAGACGTGTTCTGCCCAGCGCAGCTGTGTTTTCAATAGCATGGCCTCAATGCTGGTGATCCCTGCTTGCTCAAGGACAGCAACATTCATCACATAGTCGCAGGGCCGTAGCCAGGATTTTGATTCGGGGTGAGTTTGGTTCAGGGGGGTTGAGACTGGGTGGAAGAGGGTCTACCCTAGCAAACCTTTTGTATTGTTATCCCAATAACCTCATTAATGTGGGATATAATGAGCATGAGTGATCAGATCATGATATGAATAAACATAACAGTTTAAATAATGTACCAGTAAGGCCTTTTGTAGCCACCCTGAGAATGTCGGGGCTGAAGCCCCTTAGCCCCCTGGCTACATGCCTGCATAGTCGGTTTAGGATTATGCAAAGACAGCGCTGATGAAAGCGTTTGAGGAGTCGTAGGTGTTGGCGATAGGTGACCCATGTTTCAGACCCATATAGGAGAATAGACAGTAGGCATGAGAAAAATGAAACGGAAATTAAAAGGATTCGTAAGAGATTCGTATGTAATGGGACTTTTGAGCTTTTACGGATCGCTGCCGTTGAACCCGGAGTAGACTTCCTTTACGGTCCTTGAGGCTAACAATTTGCGTTATGATCGTAATAAATTCTTAATTATTAATTAATTAATTGTTGTACTACGTACTCACTTCTCCCTGTCTTCTCCCCCATTTCCTTCCCGCCTTCATTCAGCTTCTTTTTTTTTCCCGCATTTCTATGGGGAACTGGAAGTGACGCTGCTGCTAGGTAGGCAATGCATTCTGGAAAGTGTAGTCCTCCAGCGCGTCCCCCCCCCCTCCTTCTCATCCCCGTTGCTCTGCTGCCATGCCCCATCGCAGGGGCCAGCTTCACACACACACACGCCTTCTCCTCCTCTCTCCCCTGCGCTCTCAGATGCTTCTCTTCCCGTTGCTCTGCTGCCATGCCCCATCGCAGGGGCCAACTTCACCCCTCCAGGTACGTGTTTTGGACTTCAACTCCCACCATTCCTCACAGCCTCAGGCCTCTTCCTTGTCCTCTCAGCCTGGGCAAACTTGGGCCCTCGCTCCTCAGGATCGAAGTGAGAGAGAGGCAGCAAGGAGCGAGGGGGGGGCTCCTCCTCCTTTTTTGCTGCTTACAAGAATAGAATACCCCCTCCCTCCCTTCCTCCTTCCCTCCCTCCTTCCTATTTGGAGAGTCCCATCTAGAATTCAGTGTGGTTTATTCAAGTTTTGGCCTACAACTCACAGAAATCCCAGCCAATTTACCAGCTGTTAGGATTTCTGGGGTTGTAAACCAAACTCCTCTGAATGCGCATGCTCTGGCATACACGAATTACTAACGATTTCGTTAGTACTTAAGTTACATTTTAGAAATTTTTGAAATTTTTTGTAAGTCTTCCTATTACTAATCAAAAAAAATCCCCCCCCTTTGATTTTAGAATCACCATTTTTGGGTTCTAAAACATGCCTAATAGATAGATAGATAGCTTGATGCTTTGCCTCAAGTGCTTGTTGCTCCAGACTCTTTTGTGAAGCCTTCCGAATGCACTCTATGCCTCTGCTAATCTGTGATCTCTCTCTTTATCAATCTTGGCGTCTGAAGAGATGATGCTTCCCAGGCAGGTGAACTGCTGAACGGACTTAAGCACAGGTGTGCCTATGCTGATGTGGGGATGGTGGTGTTCTTCCTGTGGTGCGGGCTGGTAGACGACTTCCCTTTTCTTCAGGCTGACTTCCAGCCCAAACAGCTCTGCAGCTGTTGCAAAGCAGGATGTGAGGCTCTGCAGAGCTGCTTCTGAATGGGCGACAAGGGCAGCATCGTCTGCAAAAAGTAGCTCACGGACTAGATAGTTTAGAGTCTTAGTGCGAGCCCTCAGACGGCTTAAGTTGAACAAGCTACCATCAGTACGATAGCGTATATATATGCCGTCTTCTTCTTCGAGGTCCGCCGTAGCCCTTTGGAGCATCATGTTGAAGAAGATTTTAAATAGGGTTGATGCAAGAACACAACCTTGCTTCACTCCATTAGTTAAACCCTAAATTCTAGATGAGTCATGGAAAACCTTGACCTTCTAGAAGATGTCATTCATAGTCTCCACAGTTGTTGACCAGCAGCTATACTGGTCAAGACTGGAACTAGTCCAAGAACATCTGGAAAGATATAGTTCCCCATTTCTATTTTTGAATGGCCAGGAAACATCATCCACTGCTGATCATTAGTTCTACTTTGTTCTACGAGAAATTAGAGAATCCAGATCTTGGTATCAATCAATTGCTTTAGTGTAGATCAGTATTTCTCAACCAGTGTGCCGGGGCACACTAGTGTGCTGTGAGCGATCATCAGGTGTGCCGTGGGAAATTGGAACCTCCAGGAAGGGGGGGGGAGTCTAGTCTGTTGAAGTATAAAAACCTAAGAAACCTACCTCGATAAAGGCACAAAATTACAACCACCCCTCCCCCCCCGTTGTCTACTTGGTCTCTCCCTCTCCATGCATTGGGAAGACCCGCCTCCCTTTCCCCAAGTAGAGACCTCCTATTGCCTCCTGGGGTTCTGTGTGGGAAGTTTGGCACAGTTCTATCATTGGTGGGGTTCAGAATGCTCTTTGATTGTAGGGGAACTATAAATCCCAGCAAGTACAACTCCCAAATGTCAAGGTCTATTTCCCCTGAACTCCACCTGCGTACATATTTGGGCATATTGAGTATTCATGCCAAGTTTGGTCCTGATCCAACATTGTTTGAGTCCACAGTGCTCTCTGGATATAGGTGAACTACAACTCCAAAACCCAAGGTCAATGCCCACCAAACTCTTATAGCATTTTCTCTTGGTTATGGGAGGTCTGTGTGGGAAGTTTGTGTCTTTCTACCATTCCTGCCAGGATATCTATGTTGTGTTCATCGGAACAGGCCCAGGTTTCACACTGAGTGTATAAATACATTTTAAAAGATATTAACTATATGTATTACTGTGTTAGAGTGTCATTTTGGTTGGTGGTGTGCCCCAGGATTTTTTCAATGTAAAAAGTGTGCCACGGCTCAAAAAAGGTTGGGAAACACTGGTGTAGATATTCAATTGGTGATGCTGATCAATACAAAAAATCCAGGTGACTCCATTCCTCGCATGTCTTTGCTATTTCCTTAGACCTGTAGGTAGTTAATTGCATAAACACTCAATAGCATCCCAGTTATTTGGAACATTGTGGATCAGAGATAATTGAACTCGGGTGACATTCCAATTCGATCAAGGATTACATCCACATTCCAGACAATAATAACAGATCCGACTGGATTGTTCTCTGATTTGATTGAAATCAAACCAGAGAGAGCTTCATTCATTCAGATATCTTCTCTATCTAGTGTTCTCTTGACACCTTCATACATTTGTTATTGATACACAGCATAGATGTACTGGGACTGGGCAAAGATACTAGGTCAAGGGAAAGGAGATGGCGGTAGTGTGACCTATGTGGGCAGTGGACCGGTCCATATCAGATTCAGTCACACTGGCTACACTCTGCCCAAACTAGACAACTGTTTATCTCAAAATCTGGGGCATTTTCCAAATTTCCTCAATCTGGGGCTAAACCGGGTTAACTCAGTCTACCCATCAACAAGGACCAGAAGTCCATAGAGATAATTGAGGGAATGACTTCTCAGTAAGTGACACCTATTAAAACCATGTAGAAAGTGTCGACTTTCGTATTCAGTGCATCTACACCAGGGGTGGGCAACCTATGGCCCGCGGGCCAGATGCGGCCCGGCAGCCAATTCTGTCCAGCCCGGGGAGAAGGGCGTCAGGGTCAGGGCCAAGAGGAAGGGGTGCCGCTCCCGCCATCCCATCGTGAGCTCTGTGGGGCCTGTGTTCTTCGGCGTTGAGTATTTATGTCACAGCAGATAGGCAACAGAAATATAGAAGTTTAATTCCCCATCGGCCCAAAAACTCCAGTCTCTGTTCGAGTGAATAATGAAACTCTCATTCAATTCACAAGGTAAATATATAACTTTGTATTGAATTGTATTTAACAATAACTGGCAAAACATCGAAAAACAACAGCCATCACAGCTACCTTTCTAAACATCCTTTCCTCACAGATATTAAATCCCAACTGACAAATCCCAACTGTCACTTTGTAACTGACATTCCTCAAGGTTCCATTTAGCAGTCTTGAGACAGCGCCATCTGGTGTCAAACATGTCACACTGCAGGTCATCTCAAACTGCGAAAATATATCTTGTGCTGACTCATGAATTGCTATTCAAAATGCAATAATCTGACATGTGTTGGCAGACAGGCCGGAGCCTGCAGCGGGAGCATTCAGCGAGCATTTGGCGACCTACAGCAGCTGATCACCCTGGCGATCCGGAAGACTTGATTGTCTTCCGGGTTGCCACAGCGATCTGCCGCCTCAGATCGCCGACTGCTCCCCCTGCAGACCCGGATTGCCTCCAGGAATGGCAGGTACTCCATAATAGGGCGATCAGCTGGGGAACGGCTGGGGGAAAGAGTGGGCGGAGGCCTGCAGCCTCCAATCGCCTGCTGCTCTGCTCTCCTCTGCTGTAGCGGCTGGGTCCGCTTTGCCATCCTCGGGGCTGGGTCCATTGGGCCATTCCATCTTGGTTCGCACCTTGTCTTCTTGAATTTAATTTAATTTAATTTTAGTGGGTTTTATTATTATTATATAATAACTTTATAATAAGAATATAATAATATAATAAATAATATAATATAATGCTATATTATATTATAATTTCAATATATTATAATGTCTATATATACTATAATATAATAATTATGATATTAATATTAATAATACAGGAATATTTATTGATATAATAATATGTTAATATTAATGATGTATAATATATAGTAAATCTAGTAAATAAATAAATAAATAATGTAGATTACTAGGCATTGTTTAGAACCCAAAAATGGCGATTCTAAAATCAAATGGGGGGGGGATTTTTTTTGATTAGTATATCAAAGACTTACAAAAAAATTTCTAAAATGTAACTTAAGTACTAACGAAATTCGTTAGTAGTTCGTATGCCAGAGCATGCGCATTCAGAGATGGTTTGGCCTACAACTCCCAGAAATCCTAACAGCTGGTAAATTGGCTGGGATTTCTGGGAGTTGTAGGCCAAAACTTGAATAAACCACACTGAATTCTAGATGGGACTCTCCAAATAGGAAGGAGGGAGAGAAGGAGGGAGGGAGGAGGGAGGGGGGTATTCTATTCTTGGAAGCAGCAAAAAAAAAGGAGGAGGAGGCCCCCCCTCACTCCTCGCTGCCTCTCTCTCATCCCGATCCTGAGGGAGCGAGGGCCCAAGTTTGCCCAGGCTGAGAGGAAAAGGAACAGGCCTGAGGCTGTGAGGAATGGTGGGAGTTGAAGTCCAAAACACGCACCTGGAGGGCTGAAGCTGGCCCCTGCGATGGGGCAAGGCAGAGCAACGGGGAAGAGAAGCATCTGAGAGAGCGCAGGGAGAGAGAGGAGGAGAAGCGCGTGCGCACGTGTGTGAAGCTGGCCCCTGCCATGGGGCATGGCAGCAGAGCAACGGGGAAGAGAAGGAGGGGAGAAGCATCTGAGAGAGTGCAGGGAGAGAGAGGAGGAGAAGCGCGCGCGTGTGTGTGTGTGAAAGCTGGCCCCTGCGATGGGGCATGGCAGCAGAGCAACGGGGAAGAGAAAGAGGGGGGAAGCGTGGAGGACTACACTTTCCAGAATGCATTGCCTGCCTGCCTACCGTGTTTCCGAAAGTAAGACAGCGTCTTACTTTCTTTTCCCCCAAAGTCCCCCTACGGCTTACTTTCGGTCACGCTTATATAACCCAAGACGCGTGCCCGTCGCCACGCCGCCGCCGCCGCCGCCGCCGCCAGAACCGGAGGTGTGCCGCGGCACACCTGCACACCTCCGCGGCACACCTTTTTCGCCAGGCCTCCAAGCAAGGGAGGGGGAAAGGAGCCAGGGCGTGGTGAGGATCGCCGCGTCACAGTGACGCGTCGCCGCTTCGTCCTGCCCCTGGCTCCTTTCCCCCCTCCCTGCTTGGAGGCCTGGCGAAAGGTGTGCCGCGGAGGTGTGCCGCAGGTGTGCTGCGGCACACCTCCAGTTGCGGCGGGCGCGGCGGCGGGACGAGGTGTGGGCTTACATACGAGTGCGGCTTATATAAGCCGACCCCCACGACCCCGATACGTCTTACAATCGGGGGGTCTTATTTTCGGGGAAACACGGTAGAAGCAGCGTCACTTCCAGTTCCCCATAGAAATGCGGGAAAAAGAAGAAGCTGAATGAAGGCGGGAAGGAAATGAGGGGGAGAAGACCGGGAGACGTGAGTAGGTAGTACAATAATTAATTAATAATTAAGAATTTATTATGATCCTAACGCAAATTGTTGGCCTCAAGGACCGTAAAGGAAGTCCACTTCCTGGTTGGCGTTCAGGTGCGGAAATACTCGAAAGTAGCATTTCTTACGAATTTCTTACGAAACGAATCATTTTCATAACTTTTTCTCATGCCTATAGATTACAATGTAGTTTAGCCTTTAGGTGCGGCCCTCCATAATATTTTTTGGCTCTCGTGTGGCTCCTTGGAAAAAATAATTGCCCACCCCTGATCTACACTGTCAAATTAATGCAGTTTGACTCAACTTCAATTTATATGGATTGATGTGATTGAATCCCGAGGATTGTCATTTCCTTCTTTTACCTTCATCGCAAAAAAGTCCTGGTGTCCCACCAGACTACAACTTCTAGCATCCCATAGCTTTGTGTTAAAGGGGTTTCAAATTGCATTCATTCAACAGTGTAGATGCCACCTTGGTTTACAAAACAAATAAAGTTAGGGTGGAATATCTAAGGTTGAATCTGATACCAAGTGTCTTGGAATATCCAGTTACTTGGATCCACTTACTTAGGATCTTTGAGTATCCAGTTCTCCTAGGATAAGGTCAACTCAGGAAACTTTCTCAAGGTGCATGCCTTGCAAGTTTAATAACGCCTAATGTCTTAATGACTATTATTTGGGTTAATTGTGAAAAATTAAGTGGGGCATAACATCCACCTATCAATAAGATACTTTTGATTGGTTAACGTAGCTGAGTGATATCTTGGGATTAGTTATGTATTGTTGTGACGATGGAATTGCTGAAATGTTGTTAGGGAAGGAACTCTCTAAGCTTTTCTTCACTTGATGGGTCAAGTGAACACATCCAGGCCCGGATCATCCAGGCCCGGATCATCCATAAGGCCACCCTAGGCTATGGCCTAGGGTGGCGGCCATTGGGGCGCAGCAAATTCGCCCCCCCCCATTAAAAAAATATTTTTTTAAAAAAATTCAAAATGGCGACCGGGCTTCAAGTTGAGGAAGGAGGGGTGGGAGGAGCCGAGCCAGGGTGAGCACCGCCTCTCAGGCACCCCCGATTGGCCTAGCAGAAGCAGGAAAAGCTAGCGCGGTGGCGACGGCGGCCAATGCGGGTTGCCTGGGGCGGTGCTTAGCAGCTAAGCACCGCCTCAGGCACCCCCGATTGGCTGCCGCTGCCGCGGTACCTTTTACTGCTTCTGCTACACCTAGCAGAAGCAGGAAATGCTATCATGGCGGCGGCGGCCAATGGGGGTTGCCCGGGGCGGCGCTTAGCAGCCAAGCACTGCCTCAGTCGCCCCCGATTGGCCACCGCAGCTCCGGGGGTGGGACTTTCCTTCCTCCTCCTCCTTGCGCCGGCTAGGAGCCGGGGGTGGGGGCGGGCCGGGGCGGATCCGGGGGTGGGGCTGGGCGGAGCCAGTGGCTGGGCGGAGCCAAGGGAGGGGGCAGAGCCTTTGGCCTCGGGCGGCAAAAGTCCATGATCCGGGCCTGAACATCACAAGTCCATGATCCGGGCCTGAACATCACAAGCATCACTGTATGGGGTTGTCTGCCTCCTCCATTGTCACACTTGCGATTGTCATCCAATACATTAGATCCATCTTGAATTGACAAAAGTCTTCGTTGAAAAGCAGCAGAGAAAAAAGACATGATTGTGATGATGATATCATCTACGAATGAAATGATATCTGACCAGTCATCTCAACGAACCATGAGCAACCTATGGTGGAAGGTGCTGAAACAGAAATCATTTCGTTGTTTTGGGACAAACCCGCCCCTATAACTGCATTCTCAGCACTTCACAGATCAGGACCAAACTTGGCATGAATACTCAATATGCCCAAATATGTACGCAGGTGGAGTTCAGGGGAAATAGACCTTGACATTTGGGAGTTGTAGTTGCTGGGATTTATAGTTCCCCTACAATCAAAGAGCATTCTGAACCCCACCAATGATAGAACTGTGCCAAACTTCCCACACAGAACCAGGAGGCAATAGGAGGTCTCTACTTGGGGAAAGGGAGGCGGGCCTTCCCAATGCATGGAGAGGGCCATTCAAAAATAGAAATGGGGAACTATATCTTTCCAGATGTTCTTGGACTAACCCAGTCTTGACCAGTATAGCTGCTGGTCAAGAACTGTGGAGACTATGAATGACATCTTCTAGAAGGTCAAGGTTTTCCATGACTCATCTAGAATTTAGGGTTTAACTAATGGAGTGAAGCAAGGTTGTGTTCTTGCACCAACCCTATTTACAATCTTCTTCAGCATGATGCTCCAAAGGGCTACGGCAGACCTCGAAGAAGAAGAAGACGGCATATATATACGGCGCTATCGTATTGATGGCAGCTTGTTCAACTTAAGCTGTTTGAGGGCTCACACTAAGACTCTAAACTATCTGGTCCGTGAGCTGCTTTTTTGCTGACGATGCTGCCCTTGTCGCCCATTCAGAAGCAGCTCTGCAGCACCTAACATCCTGCTTTGCAACAGCTACAGAGCTGTTTGGGCTGGAAGTCAGCCTGAAGAAAACGGAAGTCCTCTACCAGCCCGCACCACAGGAAGAACACCACCATCCCCACATCAGCATAGGCACATCTGTGCTTAAGTCTGTCCAGCAGTTCACCTCCCTGGGAAGCATCATCTCTTCAGACGCCAAGATTGATAAAGAGAGAGATCACAGATTAGCAAAGGCATAGAGTGCATTTGGAAGGCTTCACAAAAGAGTTTGGAGCAACAAGCACTTGAGGCAAAGTACCAAAATCAGTGTGTACAGAGCTATCGTACTGTCTATTCTCCTCTATGGATCTGAAACATGGGTCACGTATCTCCAACACCTACGACTCCTCGAACGCTTTCATCGGCGCTGTCTTCGCACAATCCTAAATATACACTGGACCAACTATGTGATGGATGTTGCTGTCCTTGAGCAAGCAGGGATCACCATCGTTGAGGCCATGCTATTGAGAACACAGCTGCGCTGGGCAGGGCATGTCTCTAGGGTGGAGGACCACCGCCTCCCAAAGATACTACTCTATGGTGAACTCGCCACGTTTCAGCACAAGAGAAGCGCCCCCAAAAAGAGATATAAGGACTCCCTGAAACAACATCTTAGGCTCGGCCAGATTGATCGCCAACAATGATCCACCCTGGCCTCACATTGGGAGGCATGGAGACGCACTACCCACAATGCTGCGGCCTCTTTCGAGAAGACACGCCGAATGGGTCTCGACAACGCAGAAAGAACCGCAACTTGGAAACAACATCACCCAAGGAGACTTTCTGCTGTGCTTTCTGCAACCGGACTTGCCTATCTCAGATTGGCCTTTTTAGTCACCAACGCGCTTTGTAAAAAGCGTGGGATGAGTCCTTCCTGAGAATCTTCATTCACGGAGTAATGCCGAGAGGGAGAGAGAGAGAGAGAGAGAGAGAGAGAGAGAGAGAGAGAGAGAATTCAGTTGGAGACCACTTGAACATCCGTTGCTCAATGAGATGGCACTTTGGAAGTTGTAGTTTTGCCAGGTCTTTTGCCTTCCCTGCCTAAGAGTGATGGGGCCTCACCAAACTATGAATCCCAGGAATCCATAGCATTCATAACATTGAGTCATGGAAGTCAAAGTGGGGTCAAATTGCATTCATTCTACAATGTGGATGCACCTCTATGGAGTGTGTGGCCACAATAGTTTAACACAAAGGAGAATGACTTATCAGCAATGAATTTCCTGCACCAACAGGAAATTAGACTGGTTGATTTATTAAAGTCCGGATCTCTCCTCCTCTTCCTCCTTCTCCTCTTTTCTCATTCTCCTTCTTCCCACGTTTCTGTTCCTCTACCATTGGCAAAGATCATTCCTACTAGTGTCTCAAAAATAGACCAAAGTATTTCAAAAGATGCTCCTCTGGATATTATTATTATTATTATTATTAGCCTGGGGACCCGGCGGTGCCTGGGTTATTTGAGGAAGGCATTGTATGCTAAGGTTGGTTCCTATTAGATGTTTTTGTGGCTTGCAGTGGTCTCAGGGACTTAGTGAAGGTACTGCAAGTCCCATTGACCATGGTCCATCCCCCTCCAAACACCTCCAGGGTGTAGAGTGGGTCATGGGGGCTGTGTGTGTCACATTTGGTCTTGGTCATTCTTTGGATGAGGGTTCCAGCGGTCTCGGAAGGTGAGTGAAAGTATTTCAAGTCCCATCATCTGTGGTCCGTCCTCCTTGAAACAGCACCAGGGTGTTGAGTGGGTCATGGGGGCTCTGTATTGTAATTTGTAATTGTGGCATTTGGTGAGGGTCACGTTGTGAAGTGGGCCATTGGGACCCTGTTTGGCAAGTTTGGTCCTGATCCGTCACTGCTGTGGGCTGCAGTGTCTGACTGCCTGAGGCCTTTCCTTTTTCCTCCGAGTCACCTTAAAATGTTGGAATGTGGATGGCCAATCAGAGTCCTTTATGCAAATTCCATTTCAGTGGCAACCAATCCCCTCTGTCTGGGGCCATTTGGGCCTGGTCATAGGGGCTACAGTGTTGTTTGGGAAGTGAATGAGGTGAAGGTACTGCAAATCCCATCATTCATGGCCCATCCTGCCCTAAACCACACCAGGTTGTGAAGTGGGCCATTGGTCCCCTGTTTGCCAAGTTTGGTCCTGATCCGTCATTGCTGTGGGTCACTGTGTCTGTCTGCCTGAGGCCTTTCCTTTTTCCTCTGAGTCACCTTAAAATGTTGGAATGTGGATGGCAAATCAGAGTCCTTTATGCAAATTCCATTTCAGTGGCAACCAATCCCCTCTGTCTGGGGCCATTTGGGCCTGGTCTGTGATTTATAGGGGCTACAGTGTTGTTTGGGAAGTGAGTGAGGTGAAGGTACTGCAAATCCCATCATTCATGGCCCATCCTGCCCTAAACCGCACCAGGTTGTGAAGTGAGCCATTGGTCCCTTGTTTGCCAAGTTTGGTCCTGATCCGTCATTGCTGTGGGCCGCAGTGTCTGACTGCCTGAGGCCTTTCCTTTTTCCTCTGAGTCACTTTAGAATGTTGGGATGTGGTTGGCCAATCGGAGTCCTTTATGCAAATACCCTTTCAGTGGCAACCAATCCCCTCAGTCTGGAGTTTTGAGTCTGGCCAATCAGAGCCCTTTATGCAAATAATCCCACAGTGGCAGCCAATTGAATCACTGGCACATATTCCTCCCTCCGCACCACCGCACCACCGCCAGCAAACACTGACTTTTAATATATAGATAGATAGATAGATTATTATTATGTTTATTTATACCCCATTTTTTTTCTCCACAAGGAGACTCAACACATCACCACCCTCGCACCTGCTCAACCTTAGCAACAAACAGGCATCTAAATCTTGAGTCATCCAACCCACTGATCCAGGTGTAACTGGGTAGTTGTTCCTCCGCCTGATCCATCACACCTACTTCCTGAGACATCTCCCTATGTTTACCTGTCACTATCTCTTCTCATCAGACTCACCTTGGTTGGGCAAACCCTGCTAAAGAGGCTAGGTTACTCAACCTTTGTGGTAGAATTCATTTTGGTGTGTGTGCTCATTGCTTGACCTGATCAACCACCTCTTCGAACTCCTACCCTTCCGACATTAAAAAATGCCATTTTTAGTTCTCTATATAATTATGGCTTCAGAGGGTTTTATGTAACGATGGAACCACCAAAACCTCTTTTAATCCCTTCAACTTGAGAAAATTTCTGCCTGAAGGTTGCATTCGTTGTTAGAATCCAGATCTTCCCATTGCCTCCCGGTCTTGGTGGATTATTAAGTCATTTTGAGGGAAAGACTTAAACAGGCACCACAGGAAGAACGCCACCCTCCCCACGTCAGCATAGGCACATCTGCGGCTTGTTCAACGTAAGCCGTCTGAGGGCTCGCACGAAGACTCTAAACTATCTATTAGGCATGGTTTCGAACCCAAAAATGGCGATTCTAAAATCAAATGGGGGATTTTTTTATTTGTAAAAGAAAGACTTACAAAAATTTTCCAAAAATTTCTAAAATGTAACTTAATTAATAAAGAAATTGGTTAGTTGTTCGTATGCCAGCGCATGCGCATTCAAGATGGTTTTGGCTGACAACTCCCAGAAATCCTAACAGCTGGTAAATTGGCTGGGATTTCTGGGAGTTGTAGGCCAAAACTTGAATAAATCACACTGAATTCTAGATGGGACTCTCCAAATAGGAAGGAGGGAGGGAAGGAGGGAGGGAGGGAGGGGGTATTCTATTCTTGGAAGCAGCAAAAGAAAAGGAGGAGGAGCCCCTCGCTCCTTGCTGCCTCTCTCTCACCCCGATCCCGAGGGAGCGAGGGCCCAAGTTTGTCCAGGCTGGTCATATACCTACATTCCATGCACATGCAATAATACAGCAGTAATAACAATGGGTATAAGAAGAGGTAAAATTCAAACCGAAGTATTCTGACTTGTCCCTCCTCATGCGGTGCAAGCGGGCTCTTCTCTGTGAGCCGGGAAAGCCAGCGTTTTCTGCTTGGGTGCACACGCATACATATTCTTTGGGGGGGATTTGCTGCAGAATCTTCTCTATGAGCCCGGGATTCTGCAGCAAATCCCCCCCAAAGAATATGTATGTGTGTGCACCCAAGCAGAAAATGCTGGCTTTTCCCGGGCTCACAGAGAAGAGCCCGTTTGCACCGCATGAGGAGGGACCAGTCAGAATACTTCGGTTTGAATTTTACCTCTTGTTATTGTTATTACTGCTGTATTATTGCATGTGCATGGAATGTAGGTATGACCAGTTGGATTACTTATAATATTAGGCACTTACAGTAGCATTCATTCTATTATACATTAGGTTGGTTTCTCACCCCAATACTCTTTGATGCTTTAGATCCTGGCAGGCAGGAGAGGCAGGGAAGCCTGGAAAAATGTAAACAGAGGGTTTACTCAGAGTAAATCCACAAGGAGGGCCCTTCATCCAAAGTGCCCTCCTTTGCAGATTTACTTCTGAGTAATCCTCTCTGTTTACATTTTTTTTCCGGGCTTCCAGCCGAAAGAAGGAGCGAGTTTAGGGCTTGCCTTACCATAATACTTATTGGCAAGGGAGGCGGGAGGGTGGTGAGAGAGAAGGAGGTGCCCCCTTACGACCTAATAACGACACTTAAGAAAATCCTGGCCCCGAAGTTCTAGAAAGACAGTCCACTTCCTGGTTGGCGTTCCAGGTGCGGAAATACTCAAAAGTAGCATTTCTTACGAATTTCTTACGAATCATTTCATTTTCATAACTTTTTCTCATGCCTACTATCTAGTCCGTGAGCTGCTTTTTGCTGACGATGCTGCCCTTGTTGCCCAGTCAGAAGCAGCTCTGCAGCGCCTAACATCCTGCTTTGCAACAGCTGCAGAGCTGTTTGGGCTGGAAGTCAGCCTGAAGGAAACTGAAGTCCTCTACCAGTCCGCATGACAGGAAGAACACCAACATCCCCACATCAGCATAGGCACATCTGTGCTTAAGTCCATTCAGCAGTTCACCTCCCTGGGAAGCATCATCACTTCAGACGCCAAGATTGATAAAGAGAGAGATCACAGATTAGCAAAGGAATAGAGTGTATTTGGAAGGCTTCACAAAAGAGTCTGGAGCAACAAGCACCTGAGACAAAGCACCCAAATCAGGGCTGTTCAACTGGCGGCCCTGGGGCCGTATACAGCCCCCCAGCCCCTTCCCTGCGGCCCCCTAAGCTTTTTAATAAAATAAAATAATAATAATATTTTTAAAAATTACCCACTTTCGGGTTCCGGAGCAAGTATCGCGAGACTACGGAAGCCGCACGGGATTTCGCTCTCAACGCGAGATCACGTCTGCGTTGAGAGCGAAATCCCGTGTGGCTTCCATAGTCTCGCGATACTCCTGTTGCCAAAATCTCGGCTACGTAATCCCTGTGGCCCAAGCAGATGCGATTTGGACCTCCTCGGTCGGTCGTCGCCTCTGCTCGTGGCCCGGCTACTCCTGGATCCTGCGCGTTTGGGAAGGTAGGCTAACCTTTATGTTATTATTATGTAATTGTGTATGGATGCCCCTTATGAATTCCCACTCTGCATTTCCCCTTACTAAAAGATTATATTTGATTGTATGGATGCCTCTTATGAATTCCCACCCGGAGAATGGGAATTCTCCGAGGCTGGAGCCGGGGCAGAGCCGGGGGCAGACCCTTCGGCCCCCCAGGTCATCAGTCACTGGAATTCAGGCCCCTGGGCTGGTAGAAGTTGGACAGCCCTGGTATAGATCTATCGTACTGTCTATTCTCCTATATGGGTCTGAAACATGGGTCACCTATCGGCAACACCTACGACTCCTCAAACGCTTTCATCAGCGCTATCTTTGCACAATGCTAAATATAAACTGGACCGACTATGTGACGAATGTTGCTGTCCTTGAGCAAGCAGGGATCACCAGCGTTGAGGCCATGCTATTGAGAACACAGCTGCGCTGGGCAAGGCACGAGGTCTCTAGGAGGGAGGACCACCGCCTCCCAAAGATACTACTCTATGGTGAACTCGCCACGGGTCAGCGCAAGAGATGTGCCCCCAAAAAGAGATATAAGGACTCCCTGAAACGACATCTCAGGCTCGGCCAGATCGATCACCAACAATGGTCCACCCTGGCCTCACATCGGGAGGCATGGAGACGCACTCTCCACAATGCGAGAAGTCACGCCAAATGGGTCTCGAAGAGAAACGACAACGCAGAAAGAACCGCAACTTGGAAACAACATCACCTAAGGAGACTTTCTGCTGTGCTGTCTGCAACCGAACTTGCCTATCTCAGATTGGCCTTTTTAGTCACCAACGCGCTTGGGATGAGTCCTTCCTAAGAATCTTCGTTCTCGACATAATGCCGAGAGTGAGGGAAAGAAAAGCAACTTCACGGTTGTTGGATGAGACAATGGCTGTTTTCTTTGAGTTTCAGAGGGAAATAGTTTTGGTCAGTAGCCAGTGTGAATCTGTGAGCCTCAGGTTGTTCTCACAAACCGGGTTAGAAAATCTAACCCCTTACCACATAAGCCACTGATGTCTCTTGTGCAAGCTCTATAGCAGTGTTTCTCAACCTTCCTAATGCCGCGACCCCTTAATACAGTTCCTCATGTTGTGGTGACCCCCAACCATAAAATTATTTTTGTTATCTTCTTCATAACTGTAATTTTGCTATTTTTATGAATCGTAATGTAAATATTATTTATTTATTTATTTATGGCATTTTACCCCGCTCTTCTCAACCCCCGAGGGGGGACTCAGAGCGGCTTCCAAAAGGCATAATTTGATGCCTACATCAGGGCTGTCCAACTTCTACCGGACCTGTGGCCGGAATTCCGGTCACTGATGACCTGGGGGGCCAAAGGGTCTGCCCCCGCCCACAGCTCCGCCCCGCCCACAGCTCCACCCCTCCCCCTCCTCTGCCCCCTCCCCCTCCCCTTAACATAAGGGGAGAGGGAGAGAATGGAACACAATGGGGGCATAAATAAACAATTCCATACATTTAATATTAACATAAGGGGAGAGGGAGGGAATGGAACACAATGGGGGCATAAATAAACAATTCCATACATTTAATATTAACATAAAGGGAGCCCCCTGATTCAGCCTACCTTCCCAAACGCGCAGGATCCAGCAGAAGCCGATCCACGAGCCAGGCGCCGAAGAAGGTCTGTGTGGGCCGCAGGGATTCAGTAGCCGAGATTTCGGCAATGAGGAGTATTGCGAGACTACACGAGCCACACGGGATTTCGCTCTCAACGCAGGCGTGATCTCGCGTTGAGAGCGAAATCCCGTATGGCTCGCGTAGTCTCGCGATACTTGCTCCGAAAACCCGGAAGTGGGTAATTTTTATTATTATTTTAAAAATTATTTTTCTATTTTTATTTTTTATTAAAATGCTGAGGGGGGCGGAGGAAAGGGGCTAGGGGGCCATGTACGGCCCTGGGGCCGCCTGTTGGACAGCCCCGGCCTATATCACAATCACAGTATAAAACACAATATAAAACCCTCCAGCATTTGACACTAAA
This sequence comes from Anolis apletophallus, assembly GCA_030556195.1. Taxonomy (NCBI): domain Eukaryota; kingdom Metazoa; phylum Chordata; class Lepidosauria; order Squamata; family Anolidae; genus Anolis; species Anolis apletophallus. The sequence continues at coordinate 4,585 of JARBWK010001136.1, read as the reverse complement.
ATACATTAAAATACAATTATATTCACACATCCTATGCATTCACCTATGTTAAAAACAGTGTTCCGTCCATAAAGCATTGAGCCCTATCCACCAACTTTCCATTAAAACTACTAAAGTGCTGTCCTGTGCTACTATGCGAACGCCTGGTCCCACATCCAGGCTTTCACTTTTTTCCTAAATGTCAGGAGGGATGTAACTGATCGTATGTCGCTAGGGAGTGCATTCCACAGACGGGGAGCCACCACCGAGAAGGCCCTCTCCCTCGTCCCCACCAGCCGCACCTGGGAAGCCGGCGGGAGCGAGAGCAGGGCCTCCCCGGATGATCTTAAAGTACGAGGTGGGACGTAGCGGCAGATGCCTTCGGACAAGTAAGCTGGGCCAGAACCGTATAGAGCTTTAAAGGTCAAAACCAGCACTTTGAATTGAGCCCGGAATTGGACCGGCAGCCAGTGGAGCTGACACAACAGGGGGGTGGTATGCTCCCTGTATGTAGCTCCAGTTAGTAGTCTGGCTGCCACCCGTTGGACTAGTTGTAATTTCCGAACTGTCTTCAAAGGCAGCCCCACGTAGAGCGCGTTGCAGTAATCTATTCGGGATGTGACCAGAGCGTGGACGACCGTAGCCAGATCAGACTTCCCAAATATCTGATTCGCAGGATGAATTTTCATTCACTGGACTAAATTTGGCACAAATACCGTATACACCCAAATTTGAATACTGGTGAGGTGGTGGCAGGGGGGTTGGTATTGTCATTTGGGAGTTGTAGTTGCTGGAAGTTATAGTTCACCTACAATCAGAGAACATTCTGAACTCCAGCAATTGGGGAATTGAACCAATCTTGGCACACACGACCAACAGAAAACACTGGAAGGGTTTGGTAGGCACTGACCTTGGGTTTTTGGAGTTGTAGTTCACCTACATACAGAGAGCACTGTGCACTCAAACAATGANGGATCTGGACCAAATTTGGCATGAATATTAAATATGCCCAAATGTGAACACTGGTGTAATTTGGGGAAAGTAGACCTTGACATTTGGGAGCTCTAATTGCTGGGATTTATTTATTTATTTATTTATTTTATTTCTTGGGCTTCTATGCCGCCACCCCCGGAGGGCTCGGGGTGGCTCACAAGCGCCGGGTAAAACACGATAAAAACAAGAAGAAATATGGAATATATTTTTTTAAACAATTCACGAGGAAAGAAATTAGGGAAATTAGAAATCAATGTTGAGTAATATATTAGAAGTGTGGAATAAATACAGGAGAATGTTAATAACGGATGGATCAGTAATAACCCCAATTGTAACGGAAAAGAAATGTCCAAAGAATTTAAAACAAATAATGGATAAAAAGTTAAGGGGAATTTTTTTAGATAAAATGGGGGATTGGATAAAAGTAGGAACGAAGAAGGAAATGATTATGGAAGAATTTAGAGAAATAAAACTGACATGGTTCCATTGTATACAATTAGAACAATGGTTTACAAATTGGCTAAAAAACAATAAAAAAGGAAAAGGTTAACCAATTTGAACAAATAATACAAAATGGGAGGGATGTAGAAGAGCACGAAAAACTTGAAAGGAATAACTAGTAAAATATATAAGATAATAATTGAAATAAAGGAAGGAAAAACAAAAAAATAACACCCATAAGGAGGTCTGGGATGAAGACTTAGGGATAAAAATAAAGGAAACAGAGTGGCAACAATTGTGGAGACAAAAGACATCTTAAAAATTTATCAATAAGGATAAAAGAAAATTATTATAAATTAATATGGAAATGGTACCTTTACACCTCAGTGTAAGAATGGCAAATATAAATAAAAACTACTCGAAAAACTGTTGGAGAGGATGCCAAGAAACAGGAACATACATACATATGTGGTGGCAATGTAAATATGTAAGCAAATTTTGGGCGAAAGTATTTAAAGAAATAGAGGATATAATGAATATTAAAATAGAAAGAAGTCCTAGTATAGCTTTATTATCATTATATAATAGTATACAATTGGGGAAAAGGAATAAAGATGCGATAACAAACCTATTAACAATGAGCAAGACTGCTTATAGCAAGGAATTGGGAAAAGAAATAAATATACAAATAGGGAATGGTACAAGGAAGTGTGGAAACTGGCCATAAATGACAAGTTAACATGTATATTAAAAGTAAAAGAGGTATATGGAAACAAAGTGATTTTTATGAGGTATGGAGAAAATTTATTGAAAAGGATTAGGAAAGGAAGGAGGAAGGTTACCTCCACAAGAAGAAATGAAATTTTGGACGAATGATATGTAAAAGCAATGGCTTGGGGAGGGGAGGGGAGCACAGCGGCGAGGGATACAAAAATGTATAAGAAAAACATAATGGCAGATGCTAAAGATTGAAGTATTGTACCTAGAAATGAATAACATGAATCTGCTGTAAATAGACATTGTATAATATTGTCTTGATAATGATAAAACAATAAAAATATTTTTTTAAAAAAAAAAAAACAAACAACATGGCAACAGTTAAAACACGGCAGTTAAATACAACATAACACAGTAGAAGTTAAAGCCATGTGTTTAAAGTACAACACTACAGGTGACAGAGCGGGCTGTGCGCAGGCAGAGACCTACAGGCTAAAAGCCAGCTGAAAAGGTAGGTCTTGCACGCCACGTCTAAAGGGAAGCAAGCCCTGAATGGCGCGCGCTCCACGGGAGGGCGTTCCACAACGTGGGCGCAATAACGGAGAACGCCTCCTGCGGGTTGCAGTCAACCTCATGAGCTTCACAGAGGGGACATCCAAGAGTTGAGAATCCTCCCGACCGCAGTGATCTCATGGGACAATATGGAGAGAGACGGTCCCTCAGATGCTGACCCCAGGCCGTGGAGGCTTAAAGATAAGAACCAACACTTTGAAGGTGATCCGGTGCTCGATTGGCAGCCAGTGCAGATCCCGCAAGGTAGGTGCTATATGACTACCAGCTGGCGTACCAGACAGGAGTCGGGCGGCAGAATTCTGCACCAGCTTGAGCTTCCGGGTCACCAACAGAGGAAGGCCAACGTAGAGCGCATTACAGTAGTCTAGTCTCGAGATGACCGTGGCTTGGATCACCGTGGCCAGGTCGTTCTGGGATAGATAGGGGGCCTGTCTAAGATGGAAAAAAGCAGACTTGCTGACCATGGAGACCTGGGTCTCCATGGTCAGCTGGGAGTCCAAGTGGACTCCCAGGCTCTTTCGCCTACAATGAAAGAGCACTCTGAACCCCACCAATGATAGAATTGGGTCAAACTCCCACACAGAATCGCCATGACCAACAAAATACTATGTTTTCTGATGGTCATTGGCGACCCTAACTCTGACACCACGACCCCCCCAGGGTCCTGACCCCAGGTTGAAAAACACTGCTCTATAGCAGGGCTGTCCAACAGGCCCCCAATGCGACACGGCCCCCAGCCTGTTGGACACGCCCCCCATGCCCCCCCGGGAGGGAGGCAGGAGCAGGGAGAAGGGAAGGGGAGCCAGCTCCTCCTCCCTGCAGCGCCCTCTTCTTCCCTCTCTCGTTTTGCGTAAAACTGGATACTCGGGTACCGTGAGAGGGACAAGGGCGGTGCAGGGAGAGAAGAGGGTTTCTCTCCTCTCCTTGTATACTCTTGTTTCTCAGCGGTGCCCGATGCAAAACCGGATCGCATAAGTACCCGGTGAGAGAGGGACAAGGGCGGTGCAGGAGGAGGAGAACCAGCTCTCCTCCTCCTCCCTGCCCGCCTCCTCCTTCCCTCCCTTCCCACCGCATGGCGGCGACCGATCTCCGGCAGCGGTGGGGAGAGAAGGCAAACAGCGGGAGAGGCTCCCCCACAGCTCGTCCCTTCCTCCTAAAGCCGTGACATGCCGGCATCCACAGAAGGGCGTTGGCTCTTCGCCCTTCTGAGAAGCCGGCGTATGTCGACTTTAGGAGGGAAGGGGCGGAGCGTGGAGAGGCTCCCCGTGGCCTGTCCCTTCCTCCTAAAGCCGTGGCAAACAGGCCGCCTCAGAGAGTGAAGCAGCCGAAATCGCTGCCCTTCTGAGGAAACCGGCATGTCACCGGGAGGGGCGGGAGGGGCGGAGCCGGGGGAGGGGGTGGGGAGGGCGGAGCTGGGGAGGGGCGGGAGGGGCAGGAGAGGGCAGAGCTGGGGGAGGGGGCAGACCCTTTGGCCCCCCAGATGATCAATGACTGGAAGTCCCGCCCCTGGGCCAAAGGATGTTGGACAGCCCTGCTCTATAGGATCTTGGCTTGAATCTCCCTATGAAATATAACTGGTCCTTCATGATGACCATTTTCCGATACTGGAGTGCTCACCCAGAACATTGATTTGTTCCTCTACATCCCTCTTCCCTTGTTTTTCTCCTCTTTTTTGAGAGGCAACATTGAAGGAGATCTTCTGTATGATTTTCTGGTGGGCATCGCATTGGCTGCAATGGACAGAATGGACATACTAGATGTGCTATTGCCATTTGAGGTCTTTGAGGTCCCTTGGCCAAGAAAGTCAAGGATAGGTCCACCATACATGGATACCTCTTGATCAATGGTTCTTCTGTCTTCTTCCTAGTAACACTGTTGACTA
>JARBWK010001135.1:0-21098 GCA_030556195.1 Anolis apletophallus | reverse complement strand
GATGCATTTTCGTTCACTGGACCAAATAAGACACAAATACCCAATATGCTCAAATTTGAATACTGGTGGGGTTGTGGTGGTGGTGGTGGTGGGGGGGGGGGGGAATAGATTTTTTGTGCCGTCACGGCCAGGCTGCAGGCCCGGATCGCCTCCAGGACTGGGAGGCCCTCCAAAGCCGCTGCCCTCCGGCCTCTGCCGACACAGGCCCCCCAGAGCCCGCGATGGGGTGGCAGCAGCGGCACCGTTCCTGTTGGGTTATGTATTTACACCGAGGATGGCAGCTTTTAAAACAGGAATGGACTTCAAATCCCAGAAGCCCCTATCACCCAATGGCATCAGACAAAAATATCTGGACGGTTAAGAGGTTCCCTACCCATTTTAAATGCACACACATATCCTAATGTACACAGAAAGCTTACAAGGGAAGTCGAGCAAGTTGCACTTAGCCGGCTGCAAGAAGCTGTGGTGAGTTGAAAGCTTTGATCAATAATTGAAAGAAATATCAGTCTTTATCTTAACTGCAGGTGAAAGATTACAAAATCCCTAAAAGTGTTGGCTTACAACAATGAGGATCTACGCTGCCTGGTAAACGCTGGTAACTCGGGAAGCAATGGAAACAGGAGAGAAATTCCCTTTTATATCTGTGCACCTCTTCCTGTGCATATATCAGATTTTCCTCTCTCATAGCAAACTGTGGAAGCCAAAAGGAATCTCCCCCAACTGAAAAACACAGCTTTCTGACTAAGCAGGGCTGTGGGGAGAGGGAGAAGCTCCAAAATATGTGAGATCCATCTAAAAGTGTTGGCACAGGAGATATGTGAATGGATATATGACAACTAACTGGATGGGTGGAGGGATAGATCCATACAAACAGCCGGTATTTAATCATGATACAGGTCAAGTATCCCTTATGTGAAATACTTGGTAGCAGAAGTGTTTGGGATTTCGGAATACAGGCAATCCCCGAGTTACAAACATCTGATCCCGAGTTACAAACATATGAACGGGATGAGACAACAGGAAATGAGAAAAATCTGCCCCTCGTAAGGGAAATTCGCTCCTGAAAGAGTTATTATCCTGGAGAAATGGTGTTTCCACTGAGGCTGAACCAGAAAGTGGCAGAAAGACCTTTGTTGAAGACTCAGAGGAGCGGTTGCATAGAAACTATAGATTGATGGACATGTACAGGCTGCCCCCAAGTTAAAACATCTGACTTCAAATGACTCATAGTTAAGAACTGGGTGAAACAATAGAAAGTGAGAGAAATCTACACCTCGGAAGAGAAATTAACTCCTGTAAGAGGCATCATGGGGAAAAGGTGTCTCAACTGAAGCTTTATCTCCAATCCTTGTTTCTACAAGAAGCCAATTTTTCAAAATCCAATTCTCACAAGGACAGAAGGTGAGGAGAAATCTTCTGAGCACAGACAGCAAAACAAACACCAAAGGCATGTTAACCCTTATCCTATGTGCTCTCTCTCTCTCTCTCTCTCTCTCTCTCTCTCTCACTCACTCACTCACTCACTCACTCACTCTCTCTCCATCTGTTCCCGATCATTGATTGATTGATTGATTGATTGATTTTATTATTTATGAGTCGCCCTCCACGTCAGTGCTCCGGGCGACTTACACATAAAACACATAAAAGAGTCCAATAGTTAAAAGCTAAAAGAATAGGAAGATTAATTAAAATAGTTCCAGTAACTCAGGCCAAGTCTGGAGGGTGTCCTTAGCCGTAAGCCTTTCGGAAGAGCCAGGTCTTCAGTGCGGTCAGGAACTGGGGCATGTCCCGGATGGCTCTCTGATCCGCCGGCATCAAGTTCCAAAGAACAGGGCCGCGATGGAAAAGGCTCTCCGTCTCGTGGTGTCGAGGCGGGCCTCACTCACACCTGGGATGCGGAGAAGGTCCCTGTTTCCTGAACGCGCGACCTTAAATGAGCTGGTTCGGACAAGCGGTCTTTTAAATAAGCTGGGCCGGCGCCATGGAGGGCCTTAAAGGTAAGCGACAAGATCTTGTGGATGGCTCTGAGCTCGACTGGCAGCCAGTGCAGGCGCTGTAGAGATGGCGCGATATGGCATCTCAGTGGTGTCCCGGTGAGGAGTCTGGCGGCTGCATTCTGCACTAGCTGGATTTACGAGTGGTTGACTGCGGCAACCCCACGTACAAGGCATTACAGTAGTCCAGCCGTGATGTCACTGTGGCATGGACCACCGTAGCCAGCGCATCTGATGGAAGGTAAGGTGCCAGTTGACGTGCCTGGCATAGGTGGAAGAAAGCTCCCTTACTTGTCGCAGCAACCTGGGCCTCCAGTGAGAGTCTCGAGTCTAGTATCACACCGAGACTCTTCACCGACGGGGCCGGATCAGCGGCTCTCCCTCAAAGAGGGGCAGCAGAATGGGTGGCTCTGGGCGTCCCCGGCCATAGAATCTCAGTCTTTGATGGGTTGATCTTGAGTTTGTATGAGCGGAGCCATCTGGTCACTGCCTCTAGTCCTTGTCTGAAATTCTCAGGCACCGATGTTACGCCTGGCTCAAGCTTCAGCAGAAGCTGGGTGTCATCTGCATATTGGTAGCACCCAAATCCAAAACTTCTGGCTATGCTTGCCAAGGGTTGGACGAGATGTTAAAAAGCGTTGGTGACAAAATGGCGCCTTGGGGACTCCACAGTCCAGGGTGGATTTCTTGGACACTTGGCCTCGCCACTCAACACGCTGCGAACGGCCCCGCAGGAAGGAATCTAACCAGGCCAAAGCTGTGCCTTGAATCCCAATGGCTGATAGTCGCCGCAACAGCAAGTCATGGTCCACCGTGTCGAACGCCATCATGATATCATGAAAGAATATCTGTGGGGACATCTTTATGTTTCTGATGAAGACATTGAGAGAACTGTGAGATGCTGGTTGCGAAACAGAGTGTCGACTTCTTCCGTGACGGCTTCAGAAAACTGTGCTCCTTTGTATGTTATGGACTTCAGTTCCCACAATTCCCAACAACTGATAAACTGGCTGGGATCTCTGGGAGCTAAAGGCTAAAACACTTGGAGGAACACACTTTGAGAAACACTGCTCTAGATGTTCTTCTTGAACCAAATAGTCTTAGGGTTGGACTGGATGGTCCACAACGTCTCTTCCAACTCTATGATTCTACGTCTTTTCCATCGGAATCCCATATTATTGCACATTGGTCTAATAGCCAGTGACCGACCATAACATTTCTGTGTTGAAGTGATTAATTGTATTGTATAGATGAATATGTATTGTATAAAATTGGGAGAGAGTGAGCAGGAGAGAAAGAGCTGATATTAAGAGCACATTTCTGCAGGGAGAGCAAAGTTGCCATAGCAACGTGGCTCTGAAGCTGTAGTGGGAGGAGCCAAAAGGCTTCTGACAAGACCAAGGAGGGAATTCTAGTCAGTTAGGGTTAGGAGTTCAGTGTGTGAGGAGCTCAGAGAGAGAGAGTTAAGAGTTTAGAGAGGGAAGAGCTCAAAGTGAGTGGTTAAGTCTGATCAGCTCTAGAGAGAGAGAGCAGGGTTAGGATTCGAGTTTAAGGCTGGGAGAATACAGTCTTAGTTAACTGAACCTGTGGGTCAGTTAGTTTAGAGATAGCCTGAAGGCTAAAGAAAGGCAAAGTATCTGAAGAAGGGCAGAGTGCCTATGTATTGGAAGACTGGAAAGCTAATCTAGCTGGTTGATGACAATAGTTAGGCTATTGTAACTTTGGTTTTGCCATAACTAGAATTAGTAACCTTTTTAAGTTGTGCCTCCTCGGAAGAGTTATACCAAACCAAGCTTTGTACCAGAATAAACTACTAGTTGTTATTTCATCTAAAAACCTCTCTGTGCCATTGATTTCGTAGTCAAGCCTCGTTTCAAAAGTTTATTCCTGTCGCATGAAAGCGTTCATTACCTCACAAATAGCTTCCCTCACAAAGGTGTTTCAGATTACTTCTCTCTCACAAAATGGTGGCAGCAGTTTAAAGACAAGGATTTATGTAGTGAATTAGGGACAGAGTGGTGGGATTCTAAAAGAGGGTCCACCCTGTCCAGTTGATAGCCTCTCCACAAATCTTCACAAGTCTCCACAGTTTTAAAAGACATTAGGAAACGAGAGTACCCACAAATAGTGGGCCAGTTAATACGCACCTCTACAAATTGGGGAGCGCAGTGGGATAGCCTGCCCTGTCACGATAAAGAAAGTTAAACAGTAAACCTTACTCTTCTACGATTTCCCACCATCAAAACGCCTGAAATTGTTTTGAAAACAGTGTGTAGCTTCACAAATAGAATCTGTCCTTGCAAACCACCGCAATAAAAAAAGAACAAAAGAAATTGAATATTTAATTTTTACAGGATTTTTTTTCCCTACAGTTCGTTATTTATGTGTCACTCTCAGTCTCCGTCTCTTTGTTGTGAGGCCATATTACAAGGCCAGCCATAACTGTCTCTGCCGAAAAAAAGAAACAGGGGGTCGGGAGAGAGTTTGGGTTGAGGGGGGAATGGTAGGTGTTTGAAGTTTAATCATGCTTCTGTTTAAGCTCTGTCCCAGAACAATCCTTTTTTCTACTGCTGAGCCAGAACAGCCAGTTGCCACTTTTGATCCGCTGCCCCACGGAGCCGTGTCCTATGTGAATTCGAAGGGAACCTCCCCTCCGCAGCCCAGGAGGCCTGGAAATAAAGCGTAGCCTCAGGTAGCTGGATTTCTCCTTCCGAAAGAGGTCCCCGAGGCGTCGCCTGGAGCAGTCCTCCTGAAATTGTTTCAGGCAATTGCTCTGGATGACTATTTCCATCCTTCGACCTGTCTCCGTCGCTAACTTGACTTTTCTTCTGGCTGCCTCTCCCATCCATCCATGAGAATGGAAATTTTGGAAATTCCATTTGGGATCCCCATTTGCCTTTATGGTTACGAATTAAAAGAAGCGGAAAAATATCCCCACTTTTGGAGCGGGGAGGGAAGGAACTGGCACGGGTTGAAAAGGGGAGCCCTTCAGCCAGACAAAACCCAGTGGCCTTCAAAACTTTTCCTCTACCCCCCACCTCTTCTCCCTCTTCTTTTTCGCCACATGACTTGAAAGATGTGGACAGTAATTAAAGGACCCCCCTCGCTCCTCATTTTCTGTGCCTGCTCCTTTGATCTGGTTTGTGTCGGAGAGCTATTTTCATTGTTCCTGCCTTTTTTCTTTTATTCCCAACCAGTCCTTTGATGTGAAAAATGATGATCTTCAGCCCCGAAATAAAGATGGGGGAAGGATATGTAATATTAAGGGCAGTGAACACATCTTTGCTGCATTCATATAGGTTTGGGTTGGGCATGTCAATGTGGATGGAAAAAAACCCAGAGTGATAAAACTTAAATTATATATATATATGTGTGTGTGTGTGTGTGTGTGTGTGTGTGATATCTATATAAATAAAAATGTAATGTTCGTTTGTGGGATTAACATAACCCAAAAACAACTGGACGAATTGATACCAAATTTGGACACAAGACACCTATCAGGCCAACGAGTGACCATCACTCATAAAAAGACTGAAAAACACAGTGGAAGAGACTTAAAAAACCAAAAAACAAAAATTGCATTACAATGCATGCACAAAACCACATGCAAACATACATATGCACATATACACACATGTATGTGTGTGTGTGTGTGATATCTATATAAATAAAAATGTAATGTTCGTTTGTGGGATTAACATAACCCAAAAACAACTGGACGAATTGACAAAACCACATGCAAAAATACATATGCACATATACACACATGTATGTGTGTGTGTGTGTGTGATATCTATATAAATAAAATGTAATGTTCGTTTGTGTGATTAACATAACCCAAAAACAACTGGACGAATTGACAAAACCACATGCAAAAATACATATGCACATATACACACATATGTATGTGTGTGTTTGTGTGTGATATCTATATAAATAAAAATGTAATGTTCGTTTGTGGGATTAACATAACCCAAAAACAATTGGACGAATTGACACCAAATTTGGACACAAGACACCTATCAGGCCAACGAGTGACCATCACTCATAAAAAGACTGAAAAACACAGTGGAAGAGACTTTAAAAACCAAAAAACAAAAATTGCATTACAATGCATGCACAAAACCACATGCAAACATACATATGCATATACACACACATATGTATGTGTGTGTGTGTGTGTGATATCTATATAAATAAAAATGTAATGTTCGTTTGTGGGATTAACATAACCCAAAAACAACTGGACGAATTGACAAAACCACATGCAAACATACATAAGCACATATACACACATACATGTGTGTGTGTGTGTGTGTGATATCTACATAAATAAAAATGTAATGTTTGTTTGTGGGATTAACATAACCCAAAAACAACTGGACGAATTGACAAAACCACATGCAAAAATACATATGCACATATACACACATGTATGTGTGTGTGTGTGTGTGATATCTATATAAATAAAAATGTAATGTTCGTTTGTGGGATTAACATAACCCTAAAACAACTGGACGAATTGACAAAACCACATGCAAACATACATATGCACATATACACACATATGTATGTGTGTGTGTGTGTGTGTGATATCTATATAAATAAAATGTAATGTTCGTTTGTGGGATTAACATAACCCAAAAACAACTGGACGAATTGACACCAAATTTGGACACAAGACACCTATCAGGCCAACGAGTGACCATCACTCATAAAAAGACTGAAAAACACAGTGGAAGAGACTTTAAAAACCAAAAAACAAAAATTGCCTTACAATGCATGCACAAAACCACATGCAGACATACATATGCACATATACACACATATACACACACACAAAACACATATATACAGACTGGGCCACAGCAATGCGTGGCAGGGCATGGCTGATATCTATATAAATAAAAATGCAATGATCGTTTGTGGGATTAACACAACTCAAAAACCACTGGACAAATTGACACCAAATTAGGACACAATACATCTATCAGGCCAACGAGTGACCATCGCTTATAAAAACACTGGAAAACACAGTGGAAGAGACTTAAAAAGCCAAAAAACAAATGACAATGCATGCACAAAACTATGTGTGTGTATGCGCGTGAGCGTTGGTAGGCCGCTCAATAATCACACTCACTCGGGTGTTGAGGAAATGCTTTATGAGTCCTTAATCCAAGGCAGTAAAAACCGTACTGAAGCCTTCCCTCCAAAATCCCTGCTCAAAACTCCCGAGCCCCTCCCTCTGGCGAAAAAGCCAATCCTTGAACAGATAACCCCGGAACCCCACCCCTCTTGTCCTTTTTCGGCGGGAACTCCAACAGCTCAGAAACAACAGGGAACAAGGAGAACCAAAATGGCGGCCGCGCCTCCGATCGCTCGATCCTCTTCCAAGATGGCAGCCGCGTCTTTGTCCATTGCGCTATCCCGCATTGGACTAGGCGCCGCTGACATAGCGCCCTCCCGAAGGAGTCCACCGACCTGGGGGAAGAGAAGCAAAGTATTTTCAGGGCCCTGGCTTGTCCGGGAAGGCCCTATGAAACCTTTTGACTAATCTGGGGCCTTGACATGTTCTGCTAACACCCACTCCGGCTGCAAGTCTTTGGAAAGCCACTGCACAAAGTATTGAAGTCTGCCCCTAAGCCTTTTAGAGTCTAAAATATCCTTAAGCTCAAAGTGGGTATGTTCCCCGATCATGATCGGGACTGGGGCGCCGCCTGTGGAGACCACTTGCGGTGGGTTACTGCCTTTTTAGCAGGCTAACGTGGAACACCGGGTGCACCTTGCGCCACGTGTGGGGAAGGTCTAGCCTAAGGGTGACCGGGTTGACCACTTCAGTCACCCGTAGAGGGCCAACAAACTTGTCCGCAAACTTGCGGGAGGGCTGGGTCGATCGCAGGTGCTTAGTGGAGAGATATACCATGTCTCCTGCCACATAGGTTGGCTGTGGCCCTCTCTTTTTATCTGCATGAGTTTTGTAGTCTTCTCTGGCCTTCCTCAGCGTCCTTGGATCTCTGGCCAGGCTGCGGCAACCCGCGCCCCAGGACTCGGGGTGCAAGGCGGAGGTGCAGAAGTATCAATAGCTGGGAAGGGCAGGAAGTCCCGACCACCCACGGCCCGGAACGGAGACACCCCCGTGGACGCGTGGTCGGTGTTGTTATAGCAGTATTCTGCCACATCCAACAGGTTGGCCCACTGGTCCTGCTGATACGTAGAGAAGCACCTCAAGTATTGCTGGAGCGTCCGCTGAACTCTTTCAGTCGCTCCGTCTGTCTCGGGATGGAATGCCGTACTCAACACCCGGTGGGTCCCCAGGGCGCCCAGAACGCCTTCCAAAATTTAGCAGCGAACTGCGCCCCACGGTCACTTATGACCCGACGAGGGCTACCATGCAGGCGAAATACATGATGTATAAAAGAGTTTGGCCAGCTCCGGCGCCGCGGGCAGTCGTCGCAACGGCACAAAGTGGGCCTGCTTGGAGAACAGGTCCACTATCGTCCAGATGGCGGTGAACCCCCCGCTCTCCGGGAGGTCCACTACGAAATCCATGGCTATTTCTCTCCATGGTTCCGCAGGGTCAGCTACTTGCTGCAATAGGCCCGTGGGGCGTCCCACCTTCGTTTTATTCCTGGCGCACACGTCACACTCGGCGATGTATTGTTTTGTGTCCCTCCTCATCCTCGGCCAACAGAACTGCGGGGCGAGTAGCTTCAGCGTCTTTGAGAGCCCGAAGTGTCCTGCCATGAGCGTGTCGTGCCCTATTTCTAAGACCTGTGCCCTCAGGGCCTCGGGGACGTAAACCTTGGTTCCCTGGCTCCAGATGCCGTCATTCTCTTCCAGGCCTTCCGGGTGCCGGACCAGCCATTCGTCTGTGCGGGACGCTGTCTTGATCTGGTCCAGGAGAGGCTTTGCCAGCTCTCCGGCGGTGGCCTTTGCTTTGACTGCTGCCCGGGTGGCGGCGACCAAACCCAGTTGTGGGTTAGAGAATACGGTTCCCATCTCTCCTGGGGCCGAGTAGTCCGCATCAGGCATGCGCGAGAGAGCGTCCGCTATGACATTTTTCGGGCCCGGGATGTATTTCAACTTAAGATTGAATCTGCTAAAGAACTGGGCCCATCTCAACTGCTTAGCGTTCAGTCTCTGGGGGGTCTGCAGGGCCTGCAGGTTCTTATGATCTGTCCAAACTTCGAAAGAGACCGGCGTTCCCTCCAGGAAGTGCCTCCAATGGGCCAGAGCCGCCCGTATGGCAAACGACTCCTTCTCCCATACGTGCCATCTTTTTTCCGTTTGGGTGAACTTCTTGGAGAGATAAGCACATGGCCTCAAGTGGCCTTCTTCATCCGGCTGGAGGAGGACTGCTCCGTATGCCGCCTCGGACGCGTCACACTGCACTGTGAAGGGCCTGCTCATCACCGGGTGAATCAACAGGGGCTGGCTGGTGAACTGCCGCTGCGGTTCACGAACGCCTCTTGACACTGTGGTGTCCATTGAAGTTTGGCGCTAGGGGTTTTGGTCTTCCTGGTTTCTCCCAACCCCTTAGTTTTAAGCAGGTCTGTTAGCGCTAAGGTAGTCTCTGCAAAATTCGGGATGAATTGCCGGTAGAAGTTCGCGAATCCCAGGAACCCCTGCAGCTGTCTCCGCGTGCGGGGGGCTTCCCATTCCAGCACGTCTCGCACCTTCGCCGGGGCCAGCGCGATGCCCCGTGGAGATGCGATATCCTGGCAGTTCAACTCGGTCTGATGGAACTCGCATTTGGACAACTTGGCGTATAGCCGATTGTCTTTCAGCCTCCTCAGGACTTCCCGGGTCAACGCCACGTGCTCTGTACGGGTCTCTGTGTAGATCAGGACGTCGTCCAGGTACACGATGACCCCCCTTGTACAACAGGTCTCTGAGGGCCTCGTTGATCAACTGCTGGAAGATTTTTGGCGCCCCCCTTTAGGCCGAAAGGGGTGACTAAAAACTCAAAATGGCCCAAGTGACAGTTGAAGGCCGTCTTCCAGCAGTCCTCTGGCTTGACCCGGATTCTATAGAATGCCTCTCGAATGTCTAGCTTAGTGAACAGCCTGGCCTTCCCCAGCTGGGCCAGGATCTCGGACATCAAGGGGAGGGGGTACGGATTCGCCGAGCTGATGGCGTTTATCCCTCGGTAGTCCACACAGAGCCGGAGACTCCCATCCGCCTTGGGGCGGAAGAGCACGGGGGCCGCCAGTGGGCTATCTGAGTGTCTAATAAAACCCCTGGCCAGGTTTTTGTCTATGAACTCTCTCAGCGCCTCTTTTCTCCGGCCCGACATTGCATACATCTTGGGTTTGGGGAGTGTCGCCCCTCTTCTATCTTAATGGCACAGTCCATGGCGCTGAGGGTGGCAGCTCGTCGCATTCTTTCTCGCTGAACACCTCAGCCAGCTCCCAATAGTCCTGCGGTACTCCTGCCAATTGGGCGAGCCCGGCTCCTGCCGTATTAGGACTCCCTCCTTCTCCTGGGTACTCTATCTTAGCCTGAACCTGCCCATCTCTGAAGCGCACCTCCCAGGTCTTCCAGTTGATCCTTGGATTGTGTTCCTCCAACCAGGGGCTGCCCAAAATTAAGGGTTGGTTATCCATCTCGGAGATCACAAAATTGATGCGCCCTCTGGGGGTCCATATCAGCACCTCTAACTCCCCGGTCTTTCTCGTGGCTGGCGCCCCGTTGGCGAAGGTCCCAGCCCGCTGCCGGAACAGGACCGGGCCACTAACTCCCGGGGTCACTCCTAGCTGGGCTGCTAAGCCAGGGGACATTAAGCATCTGGTGCACCCACAGTCTAGCATGGCACTAGCCTCGGTCTCTTTGCCGGTGGCAGGGACGCACGGCTACTTTAACTGTGAGGATTCCTCCACTGGGAGGCTCCGACTCACCGCCCTGGGAAGGTGAGATCTGCCGCCGGCGCTCACGGCAGATCGGGCTCGTTTTCCACCGACTCTTCCGATCCGCTCTCCTCCGCGCCTCGCCCGTAGTCACCGCCGCCCCTCGGGTTGGTTGGCTCTCGGGCCACCTCTCTAGCCGCCGCTCCCGGGGCCTGGGTCGTCTTCGATGTCCCGGGGGTCGGGTCCGGCGCCTTCTCCCCCTTCGCGGCGGGCGGCCTCCTCGGGCATTCGACCGCCCGATGCCCCTCTCGGCCGCACGTGAAGCAAGCGCCTCTCCGCGGTCTATTAGCGTCTCGACTTGGCGACCTCCGCCGGTTTGGCGACCTCCGGGCCAGCCCCATTCGCATGATAGGGCCCGGGTCGCGTGCTCGCCGGGCGTCTCCGGGCCTCCTGGGTGCCGCCTCCCGATCGCACTCCACTTGGCCGGCCAGGTCAATCCATCCTTCCAGGGTGTCCGGGTTTCTGCGGTTCAGAGCCCAATCCAGGGTCTCTCTCCTCAGTCCTGCTTTAAAATAGTCTAATTTGGTCGCCTCTGACCAATCGCGGATTTTTCCGGCAAGGGCCTTGAACGCCAGGGCGTACTCGGATACCGCCCTCGACCCCTGGTAGATCCGCTTCAATTCTGCTTTTAGCTTTAGCTTCCGCGTGGAATCTCTAAACCGCTGCTGCAGCGCCTCAGGAAGGCCTCAAGACCCCTAAGCTCCGGGGCATCGGTCTCGGTCATCTGGACCAACCAGTCGGCCGCAGCGTTTTTCAGGTTGCTTCCCACGGCCCTCACTTGGGCCGCCTCGGAGGGGAACGAGTCTCCATAGTCTTCCATAAAATTGCGGACATTGGTGACAAAAAAAAGAAAGGTGGCTTGGGTCTCCGTCGAACTTGACTTTTAAGTCTCTCGATGGCCGCTTCCTTCCAGGGTCCGGTCGCTTGGGCCCAGGTTGAAGGTGGAGGTCCCCTGGCGGGGGTGAAATCGGCGCCGGCCCTCCGGGCGGCCCTGCCGGATGGCGGTCTCTCTGCCCTCCGGGCCGCATAGCTTGAACGCCCTCCGTGCCTCGGTCTTCCTCCGGTGGGGCCCCCATGTGTCCATCCGCCTCTGCATCATTCCCATCTGCTGGCGGATGTCGGCTATGGCTCTGGCCATCTCTCCCATCATCTCCTCCATCCGCTCGCCCCGACTCGTGCCTTCCACTGGGCCCTGACCGACTCCCTCCTCGGGCCTGGGGCTCCCCTTCTTCCGCCGCGTCACCTTTTCGTCCCACAGGAGGGGAGGAATCGCGGCCTCCTGGTCGCCTGCTCCGGAGACAATCACAGGCCTCTCCTCCGGGCCTCCAGCCGCCTCACCGAGGATCCCATCTTCCACCTCTTCGGATCCCGCCAGCGCGGTTCCACTCGGGCTCTTGGAGGTCTTCTTCCCTTCCACTAGACATCTCGGGGGTTCGCGGTCGGATCGGCTCACGACTGCGATTCAGGTTGTGAGTACGGTTTTTGTGTGAGCGTTGGTAGGCCGCTCAATAATCACACTCACTCGGGTGTTGAGGAAATGCTTTATGAGTCCTTAATCCAAGGCAGTAAAAACCGTACTGAAGCCTTCCCTCCAAAATCCCTGCTCAAAACTCCCCGAGCCCCTCCCCCCTCTGGCGAAGAGCCAATCCTTGAACAGATAACCCCGGAACCCCACCCCTCTTGTCCTTTTTCGGCGGGAACTCCAACAGCTCAGAAACAACAGGGAACAAGGAGAACCAAAATGGCGGCCGCGCCTCCGATCGCTCGATCCTCTTCCAAGATGGCAGCCGCGTCTTTGTCCATTGCGCTATCCCGCATTGGACTAGGCGCCGCTGACAGCGCGCGCACAAACACACATACACAAAATATACAAATATATGCACACAGATATACACACACAAAACACATATACACAGACTGGGCCACAGCTACGTGTGGCAGGGGACAGCTAGTATGTGTGTGTGTGTGTGTGTGTGTGTGTGTGTGTGTGTGGGAGAGAGAGAGAGAGAGAGAGAGAGAGAGAGATGGAAGTGACTGAACGAATAAATAACATGTTTAGGTAAAGGATTGAGTCGTAGGTCTTTTTTAAGCCATCAAAAAGGCAAGTACGAGGCACATTCCCATCTTTCCCTTGGCTAAGCATCCAACATTGTTATTATTATTATTTTAAAGAAATATTTAAATGTGAGGTTTATCACTACATGTAATCTGGAGGGATTTTGGCCTAATTGTTCCCACATGAGAGAGCCAATGTGCTGGAAAAGAACAGCCGAGTTCATTCTGACTGGCTTCACTTGGCAGGCGCAGTGGGAGTGTAGCAATCCTGTTTATTAGTGTACGTTAATAAACTTATAAGAGATCGGCTGGAGGTGGTAGCCGAAGGAAGCCTTAACTCAGGTAGGTTAGATAACAACGTGAAGGCCATTAGGAAAAATGAAAGGGGCACAAGGGTGGAGGTGCCTGTCACAGAGACTCCAAGCAACATTTAGATCTCTGCAGGCTGGTGAACCTGTCTCCTTCTGGCTTCTCCTTCCTTCTGCTTACCTCCAAATACGTAGTGTTGGCGAATGAGATACCAAATTGCCAATATCTGCTGGATCAGTGTTTCCCAACCAGTGTGCCGTGAGCGATTATCAGGTGTGCCTTGGCAAATTGGAACCCCCAGGAAGGGGGGAGGGGGGAGAGTCTAATGTGTTGAAGTATAAAAACCCTAAGAAACCTACCTCGATAAAGGCACAAAATTACAAACAGCCCCCTCCCCACCCGTTGTCTACTTGGTCTCTTCCCCTCCATGCATTGGGAAGGCCCGCCTCCCTTTCCCAAGTAGAGACCTCCTCTTGCCTCCGGGGGTTCTGTGTGGGGAAGTTTGGCCCAGTTCTATCATTGGTGGGGTTCAGAATGCTCTTTGATTGTAGGGGAACTATAAATCCCAGCAACTACAACTCCCAAATGTCAAGGTTTATTTCCCCTGAACTCCATCTGCGTTCATATTTGGGCATATTGAGTATTCATACCAAGTTTGGTCCTGATCCAACATTGTTTGAGTCCACAGTGCTCTCTGGATATAGGTGAACTACAACTCCAAAACCCAAGGTCAATGCCCACCAAACTCTTATAGCATTTTCTCTTGGTTATGGGAGTTCTGTGTGGGAAGTTTGTGTCTTTCTGCCACTCCTGCCAGGATATCTATGTTGAGTTCATCGAAACAGGCCCAGGTTTCACACTGAGTGTATAAATATGTTTAAAAACATATTAACTGTTTATATTACTGTGTTAGAGTGTCATTTTGTGTCATTTTGGTTGGTGGTGTGCCCCAGGATTTTGCAAATGTAAAAAATGAGCCGTGGCTCAAAAAAGATTGAATAACACTGTGCTGGATAATGGAGAAAGGCAGGGAGTTTCAGAAAAACATCTATTTCTCTTTTATTGACTCTTCTAAAGCCTTTGACTGGGTGGCTCATAATAAATTGTGGCAAGTCCGACCTTGGCGGTATGGGGATCCCAAGCCAACCTATCTGTCTCCTGAGGAAGCTGTATAATGACCAAGTAGCAATAGTAAGAGCAGACCATGGAACAACCCCTCCTTTGGGCTTCATGCAAATCTACCATTTGCCAAAATATACGATCCCTATGTATATGCACTTGTATATGTGTAAGTATGTGTGTCTGTATGTATATATTAGGGCAGTTTGATCCACACAAAAAAGTTTCAAAATTCGCTTTGGATGTAGGGGGCGCTGGCGCCTCAAATCTAATTAACATCCGAAGTTTTCGGCAGTATTATCGTAATTTATACGGAAATAATTTCAAAATTCGGAAGGATTCAAAAATGGTGGACAGGCCTTTAACCTACTTTGGAGTGGATTGGCTCCCCCACTTTTTTTAGGTCTAGCAGAGGAAAGCCAATCTGCTACAAAGTGAGTTAAAACACCCACTTTGGGGTGGATAGGCTTTCCTCTGCTAGACCTAACACACGGAGAAGCCAATCCGCTCCAAAGAGGGTCGAAACACTCACTTTGGAGCAGATTGGCTTCTCCCCACATTAGGTCTAGCAAAGGAAAGCCCATCCACTCCAAAGTGGGTCAAAACACCCACTTTGGGGTGGATAGGCTTTCCTCCGCTAGACCTAACACACAGAGAAGCCAATCCGCTTCAAAGAGGGTCCAAACACTCACTGGAGTGGAATGGTTTCTCCCCACGTTAGATCTAGCAAAGGAAAGCCCAAACATTCCAAACTGGGTCAAAACGCCCACTTTGGGGTGGATGGGCTTTCCTCCGCTAGACCTAACACACGGAGAAGCCAATCCGCTCAAAAAGAGGTCGAAACACTCACTTTGGAGCAGATTGGCTTCTCCCCACATTAGGTCTAGCAAAGGAAAGCATCCACTCCAAAGTGGGTCAAAACACCCACTTTGGGGTGGATGGGCTTTCCTCTGCTAGACCTAACACACGGAGAAGCCAATCCGCTCCAAAGAGGGTCGAAACACTCACTTTGGAGCAGATTGGCTTCTCCCCACATTAGGTCTAGCAAAGGAAAGCCCATCCACTCCAAAGTGGGTCAAAACACCCACTTTGGGGTGGATAGGCTTCCTCCGCTAGACCTAACACACAGAGAAGCCAATCCGCTTCAAAGGGTCCAAACACTCACTGGAGTGGAATGGTTTCTCCCCACGTTAGATCTAGCAAAGGAAAGCCCAAACATTCCAAACTGGGTCAAAACGCCCACTTTGGGGTGGATGGGCTTTCCTCCGCTAGACCTAATGCACGGAGAAGCCAATCCCCCGGGTTAGAAACTCTTTTCTCCCTTCCCGCATCAGTCCGACACGGGAAGGGAGAAAAGCACTTCCAAGCCGTGTTTAACAGGGCTCGTGACCCAGGTCCCTCTCTCCCGCGAGAGGGACCTGGGCCAGGAGCCCTGTTAAACCTGGGTTAAGTGCTTTCTCCCTTCCGCATCAGTCTGACGCGGGAAGGGAGAAAAATAACTTCCAAGTCCTTCCGACTAAATAGCGGAAGAGCTTGAAATAGGACATTTACTTCCGGTTACTTTAATTCTTGAACACAGTAAAATATTAACTTCTTTTCCGACACAATCCGAATTCTGTTAGATTCCGACAAACCTACCCAGCCCTAGTATACATGTATATACGAGGTTGAATGAAAAATAATGCCTCCAGCCGTAACTCCCTCAACAGATGGCAATACTGGTATGTGGCAAGTACTGGTCAATGCGACTTAAGCAATGTGCAGTCATTGAATTCTTGACAGCAGAAGGTGTCTCCCCAAAGGAGATTCATTAGAGAATGCCAGCTGTTTAAGGTGATTGTGTTGATGTGAGTACTGTGTGTCATTGGGCGAGAAAGTTTAAAGATGTTGAGGTGGGAACATCTGACTTGCGTGACAAAGAGTTGGACATCAACCACCTAGTTTCACAAGCAAAAGGTTGACAGATTGATTCAGGACGATCGTCGTAACACTCAGAGAAAATTTCAAGCATAATCAGCATTTCACAAGAACGTGTGGGTCACATTATTGCTTTGCTTGGCTATCAGAAGATCTGTGTACAATGGGTTGCAGAAACAGAGTAACGAAGGTGAAGGCATTACTTTTCATTCAACCTACACACACACACACACACTGATTGAATGTTTCCACCTTCGTTACTTGAGTTTGGATGGGAATATTTTAACAAATCATACGCAGAAATAATCCTTAGAATGAGCTCTTTAACTACCACAATTCACTTTTCCATATAATCACCAAACAATTGGATACATTTCTGCCAATGAGGAATAAGTCGACAGTCTGTTTCTGCAACCCATTGTACACAGGTCTTCCGATAGCCAAACAAAGCAATAAGGTTCTTATTCTTGTGAAATGCCAATTATGCTTGAGTTTTCTCTCTGAGTGAATCGACAATAGTCTTGAATCAATCTGTCAACCTGTTGCTTGTAAATCATGGTGGTTGCTGTCACAGGACGTCCAACTCTTTGTTTGTCACGCAAGTCAGATGTTCCCACCTCAACCTCTTTAAACTTACTCACCCAACGACGCACAGTACTCACATCAACACAATCACCATAAACAGCTTGCATTCTCTGATGAATCTCCTTTGGAGTGACACCTTCTGCTGTCAAGAATTCAATGACTTGTGGGCCAGCTGCGCCCGTACCTTGGGAAGTCTGACTTGGCCACGGTAGTGGCAGGTTAAGAGAAGCTTTCCTTCATCATGGTCCTAAAAACCCCAGTTAACTAATCATCATGCAAGAGAATGCGTATTTTTTGGGCCCGAAATCCTGAACTGCCAGAGGGGAAATTACAATAGGAAGTTATTCCTAAAGGCTAATCTTGGTTTCTCAAACATACTGAAAGAGAGGATTTTTGAGTGACAGGGGGGGGTCTTGGTGAGCAGTAGCGGCCACCTCAGGGCGCCACGTGGGGCATTGACGCGGCCGCCAGGTTCGGCATCATCCCCACGCCATTGCTGTGGGCGTCGCGCAAATTGGAGGCCGCCCTGGCTGAAAAAATGTCCCTCCCAGCTCTCTGACCCTCACCCCCACCCCACCTCTTTTTCTCCCCCCTTCCCACCGCGCCCGAATCTCCGTCCCCCATTCACACGCTCCCCTGGGGAAAAGCTCGTGGGGGCTTCCGGATGGACCAGCTCTCAGGCTCTCACACCTGTGCAGGGCGGCCGGGCAGCTCAAGCATCGCAGCTTGCTCTGGCTGCCTGGGGACCCGTTACATCACCCCCCTCCCCCCCTTCCATCCTTTCCTGTAGACAGCGGGCGGCAAGTAGATTTCAGAAGGGTTCACACAACACCCTTTAGACTTTGTTTCCCATTTGGAAAAAAGCAGCACCACCAGAAGAGGATGTAAATACTGAAGACAGTTGCATCTGTCAGGGAAATTTTAGGTCCACTTTTGGGAGGCTAAATTGAACTGATTTGCAAGAAAAAATATGGCCAGAAGCGGGGAAAGTTAAATTGCCTCTTTGTCTGTCTATGTATGTTGTATTCAATGGCATTGAATTTTCCCTGTATCGTGCATTGTGATCCGCCCTGTCGGGTGAGAAGGGCGGAATGTAAATGATGTAAATAAATAAAAAAATAAACACATTAAAATGACTGAAAAATTAATACCAAGGATAAACCTTTTTTCACTACTGTCCAAAGGTTGAAAGGTCCAGAGCAGGGCGGGCACCTTGCCCCCGGTCCGACGACCACTGGCCGGTTCTGGCGCCAGGAAAGGTCAAGGGCGGCCACCCAAAAAGGGTGCCACTGCGCTATCCCATCGGCTGGAGTGCCCCCCGGCCTCCGCCTCCTCCTCCTGTCTCCCCGGGATGGGGCTTCGGATGACCGTGGAGGTCAGTCCCCGGGGTGGCGGGGCCTTTGGCGCTTCCTGAGTCCCCAATGGCTGGCTGAGACTCTTGGGCCAAGGAGTCGGGAAAATACGGTTCCCAAATGCCTCAGCCAGCCATCAGCCGGAAGATATCAAACTCCTCCCCCTTCACTTTATCATTCTCCATGCTGGACAGAGAGGAAGAGCGCCCCCGGGTGGTGCCCTCCCCACTTGGTCCCCCCTCACTCCAACCGGCCCCCCATGCAAGAGGGCCCAAAACCCCGGATCACCACCGAGGCACTCCGGGCGAAGGAGGCAGGAAGGGCCCCTGTTGGGCCCCCCGGGCAGCCCCCCGGGTTGAGCAGGAGCATGCATCGGCCTGTCCCGCCTCCCCTGCCCTCCCTGTGCCCTCCTCCCTCCTTAACTTCTTAATTTTATTTTGTGGTTTTTTTTTATTAATAATAATTTTATAATAATAATATAATAATATAATAAAATATAATATAATATATATTATATTATAATTTCAATATATTATAAGTTATAATATATATATCAAAAATATTGGAAATTAACCACTAATAACATATGAATATTCCTTGAGATATTAATATGTTAATATTAAAGATGTGTAATAAAGTAAATATAGCAAATAAATAAAAAATACATTATGTAGATTAGAATGCAGTTCCGCCTTTTAGGTGGGGCCCCCATAATTTTTTTGGCTCTGGGCCCCTTGGGAAAAAAAAATTCCCAACCCCCGGTCTACAAGCCGGGGCTCCTTTTCCCAAAAAATGGAGAATTTAGTAGTTGGTGTGAAAACGTTGTCTCCCTTCCTTTTCCTTTCCTTTTTCTTTTCCGAAAAGGGGCTAGGGGGAAAAGATTTCATTTCCTCTTGCCACCTGTATTGATTGGCTTCCTCCCGTTGATATGTGCCCATACTGAAGCTTGACTTCATGTTTTCCCCTGATAGTGACTGATGGTTGTGGGCCAAAAAAACTTCGGAACCCCTTAAAAGGCATGTTTAGGTTTTAAACCCCAAAATTAATTCACAAAATGCAAACAACTTTGGGAAATTTTCACCTATACTATGGACACTGTTTTGGATATATAACGCCTCTTCCGCCCGGGGTTTCGCCCCCCGTGGTTCCGAAGCTGGGTCACTGAAGCGAGGGGAACAACTGGAGGTGCCTGGGGGAAACCTGGACATCAGAAACCTTCAAAACATCCCAAGACATACGGGGGGCCAAAAAAAGAGGAAAAAAAATTCCCCCCCCCCTAATAACAGCCGAGATGGCCCCAGGATTTTCAGGTTTCCAGTTTGGTCCCCCCAATCACCCAAAAACCCCAGGGACCTCAGCCATCTCAGCAGAGGTTGGGAATTCTTCATGAAAAATCACCGCTCTTGGCAGACCTGCTACCGTGCCTGAAGATAAGTGAGGGTGAAGAACTACATACCCAAACTAACCAGTTTTTGACCCCAAAGCCCTGGACCTGGGGGCGTTTAAAATCATCTCCACCGGCGACTACCTGACGGACCTTGCCCATCATTTTGGCTGCGGGGGCTCTCGTTCCCCTGTGGGGGAAATAAATCACTCCCTGGGTGGGGAATTTTCCCCGGATGCCTTGAAAAACCTCGGTCCCCCCCAAAAAAACCAATCTGGCCCACTCCCCGAACCCGCCGTCTAAAACCTCCTGTTTCTCGAAAGCTGATGGGGCCGGCGAACAGCTAAAAACTTCCGGCATGGGCTTGGACCCCTTTCAATCAGGGTTCCAACGGGGCGACCCCGTCTGGTAGCCATCTCGGACGTTCCGCTCCAACTAGAAAGGGGGGAGGCTCAGTAGTTCTGTTTGCTGGCCCTTCCCTTGAACGGTGGACCGTCTGCTGACGACAATTTCCCCGCCATAGGGATACAAAACATTTAACAGCTCCTTCCTGCGGGGCGTAGTCGCGGAAATCGGAACATCAAAATCCCCCTCAGTGGGGCCCCAAACATTTTATCCCCAAAATTGCTCCATGTTGGTTGGCTGGTATCCCGGGGCTTGGCCTAGGGTGCAAAATATGCATCCCCACAAACGGGCCCCGGGCCCCCGGCCCCGTTTCCTCGAGGCCTAAACGGAAAAAAACCCCCCAAAAAACAAAATAAATCCATAAGGCGGAATTTTGGGGCGAGACCCCTTTTCCCCCCCTTTAAGAACCCGATTTCCCCCCTTAAAAAAACTTGGTTTATCCTGGTAAATTGTCGTGGCCCTTCCCCAGGCAAGGGCCTTTTACCTCCCAAAAGCGAGACAATTGGGCCCATCTTCCCCGGCCTTCAAATCCCTCCCGGTTTCAAAGGGTGGTTACCCTTTTGTAGGTTCCCCTCACTAAGCAGGCTCAGATTTTGCAGACGGCCCCAGGGTTTTTCCGGGTCGATGGTCCATTCCCCAACCTCGTGCCTGCCGGCTGCCGTTAGTATAGGGCCCAAGACCTGACCTTGGCCAAAGCCCTCGGGGCGGGGAACATCCTAAAAAAAGCTTCTGATGCCCCCTCAAGGACCCGCCGCAAAAAAAGATTCTTCACGTCCAGGCGAAAGGCCCCCCTGGAACCACGGACAGGATTTCTCGTTTTGGCCCCCCTTTTTGAAATGTGCCACGGACCCCAGAGCCTCCCCCCCTGCCCCAGTTCTGACCGCTCTGAAAACCTGGCTTTTGGAAACCCCCGGTTTGCAGAACCAGGAACTCAAATAGACCCCGGCCCCCTTTCCACTGAAAATTTTTTAACTGGGGTTTAAAAATCTTTTTTTGTGGAATTTGTTGTGTGTGTGCCGGGCACTAACGTGGAGGCGACTCAGAAAAAAAAAGTTTAGTCAGTCAGTCAGTC
>JARBWK010001134.1:0-21103 GCA_030556195.1 Anolis apletophallus | reverse complement strand
CTTCTTATCACAGCAGTTGCTTCAGGTAAGTAGGGTATTTCACTCCCTCAATGTGTGTGTGTGTGTGTGTGAGGGGGGTATTTGTAATCAGCAAGGAAGATGATACAAGGGCATGGAAAGATTGAACTGGAGGGATACAGAGCTTTGTCCTTCCAAAAGGAGTCTCCTTAAGAATGTACTTGACAATAATAATAATAATAATAATAATACTTTATTTGTACCCCGCCCCCATCTCCCCAATAAAATAAAATCAAAAACATCAGCAATAAACGCAATAAAAATACATACATATAAATAAAAAACAATATACAACTAAATATCTAAAATCACAAAGACAGGGCAGGCTGCAGGCACACATATCTATCTATGTATATAATAAAACTCAGTGTTTGCGGCGGTGCGGTGGGAGGAATATGTGCCAGCGTTTCGATTGGCTGCCACTGTGGGGTTATTTGCATAAAAGACTCTGATTGGCCAGCCTCAGAACTCCGACATTCTAAGACACCAGACAGAGGGGATTGGCTGCCACTGAGGGAGTATTTGCATAACTCCTCTAATTGGCCAGCATCACCAACATTCCGACACTCTAAAGTGGCAGGGGGTGAGGCAGTCAGGAATGGTGGGAGTTTAAGGCCAAAACACTTTGCGGCCCCCAACAATGACAGAACAATAACAAACATGGCACACAGAACCCCCCAACACCCACTCTACATCCTGGTTTGTGGGAGGATGGACCATGGATGGCGGGACTTGAAGTACTAAATACCAACCTTGGCACACAGTGCCTTTCTCAAATAACCCGGGCACCGCCGGGTCCCCAAGCTAATAAAGTGTTAAAAACTCAGGGTGAGATAAGCGGAATAGCATCCTTTACGGGGGGGACACGGGGGACGGGGACGGACGGCCGCATTTGGCCAAGAAAAAAGTTATTTTGCACCAGGACAATGCAAGGGTGCACACATGTGCAGTTGCCATGGCAACAATCCATGAATTGGGATACGAATTGCTCCCTCATCCACCCTATTCTCCGGATTTAGCCCCGAGTGACTATTTCTTGTTTCAAACCTGAAGAAATGGCTCGGGCGGAAAGAAATTTGACTCTAACAATGAAATCGTCTCACAAACAAATACCTATTTTGATGACCTCCACAAATCTTATTTTTGGAAGGGATAAAAAGAATGTGGAAACGTTGGACAAAGTGTATAGAGCTCAAAGGAGACTATGTTG
Organism: Anolis apletophallus; assembly: GCA_030556195.1. Classification (NCBI taxonomy): domain Eukaryota; kingdom Metazoa; phylum Chordata; class Lepidosauria; order Squamata; family Anolidae; genus Anolis; species Anolis apletophallus. Next base: position 19,875 of record JARBWK010001134.1, on the reverse strand, counting down.
AAAAATAAAATCATATTTTATCCAAAAACCTGTGTTTCATTCAAAAAGTCACTGACTTATTGACCCGCCCTCGTCCTATATCTGTCCATATCTGTTTTATTGTTATTATTTTTAAATTTGAAATAAAGATGAGATTAAAAAAAATGACTATTGAAACAGAATGAAATATACAATTGTTTAGATTGCATTAGACCAGTGTTTCTCAACCAGTGTGCCGTGGCACACTAGTGTGCCGTGAGCGATCATCAGGTGTGCCGCGAGAAAAGCTTTCTGCCCCCCTTCCTTCCCCCCTCCTCCTGCCGAACTCCTGCTGCTTGGGGAGGGAGGAGGGAGGGCCGTGCGGCAGTGAAGAAAAAGAAGAAGGGGCCGGGGGCCCAGCCAACCTCCAATCCACCACGACTCCCGTTCCTCACTCGCTGAAGCCGCGTGGCGGACGAGCCCCGCCCACTGAAGCCCGTCCACCGCTCATGCTCTTCCTCCTCCGTGCGGCTTCAGCGAGCGAGGGGCGGGAGTCATGGCGGAGAGCGGTGCCGGGGACGGGGGCCATGACTCCCGCCCCTCGCTCACACTGTCCCCTCAAGGGTGGAGAAGCTGTGGGAAAGCTGAAGCTGGGGGGAGGGGCGGGGCATGGCACAGCCTGGCTCCGCCCCCTCCCCTGGCTTTTGCTCCCACAGCTTCTCCAGCCTTGAGGGGACAGTGTCAAGCCAGCATTGTGCTGGCGCTGCCACCGCTGGCTTGGCACTGCCCCCCTCAAGGCTGGAAAAGCTGTGGGAGAGCTGAAGCCGAGGGGACGGGGCATGGCATGGCCTGGCTCATCCCCTGGCTTCAGCACTCCCAGCAGCTGCTCCCAGCAGGCCACCATTCCCCAACCGTTCTTTCCTGTGTTAGAGTGTCATTTTGTGTCATTTTGGTTGGTGGTGTGCCCCGGATTTTTTTAATGTTAAAAGTGTGCTGCGGCTCAAAAAAGGTTGGGAAACACTGTTAGACGAGTACAAACTGGAGGGCGGGGAGCTCAGACAAAAACTGAAATGTATTGGGGTGGCATGTTTTTGCACATGGGAGAACTTTAATTATGGTTTTTAGTTGGAAAGCTCCCCCAAACTTTTTAAGTTGGGGGCCTCGGAGGGTGGGATAATTTTGCTAACTTTGATTTGCATGCCCACACCTTCGAAAGATTTTCAAATAGATATCATTCGCTTTGTAATGTGGGCCGAGATTAAAGAAGAACAGGCTATGGACATTATTTACCCTAACAGAGCCTTGGTATTTGCAGGCAGCACGGCCGATGGGAAGCTTCTGCCAGGCGATCACATTCTTGCGGTGAACAACGAAGAAGTGGAAGACGTCACTGGTGAACTAGCAGCTGCTCTCTTAAGGTGCTGGGCAAAGAGGAGGGTTGAGGGGAGGGCGTGCTTACGAGGGTAAATGTTATGGCCAGGATCCAAAGAGTTGCTTCGATCCACACCAGGAAATTGTACTGCTCTATGGGGATTACTGATCTTTCTTCTTCGTGTAGTTGAATGCCTTGCCAAATAATAAACCTCAGTATTTGCACTTTACATTACCGTATGTACCAGCGTACTAGACCACTGGGGCTATAAGACGACCCCCCCAACTTTTAAACACAAAATATAGAGTTAGTTATATACTCGCGTTTCCTAAGACGACTACACATTCCTGACTCCTTTGTTTGTTTGCGAGCCATGGCCCTGCCTCGAAGCGGGGGGCTGCCGCGGGCTGCACGAAGGCAGCAAGAGTTCCTGCCTTCTCCGGTGGCTCCAGAGTGCCCTCGCCATTACGGTGGCGATCCTGGGCTTTGGCCCTCTTGCATGGAGGGTCGCGCGTTGGTGGAGGATTATCCATAAGGCCACACTAGGCCAGGGCCTAGGGGCGCAGCCATGGGAGGCGCCAGATCAGACCCCCAAAAAATTCAAAAAAGTAGATCTTCGGCCACTTCTGTGCCTGCGTGGGCGCCATAAACTCTCAGAGGCCGTTCCGCTGCCTCTGAGGGTCCTGGCACCCAGCGCGCAGGCGCAGCGGCCGGTCGCCACTTGAATTTTTTGGGGCGGTCTGGATCTGGTGGCTCCTCTGTCCTCGCGGTTCCTCCCTCCCTCCCTCCTACAGCCACCACGCTGGCCTGAGAAAAATACGGCGATCTTCGGCCACTTCTAAGGCCGGCGTGGTGGCTTTAGGAGGGAGGGAGGAGCTGCGGGAAGCCTCCACGAAGATCGCCATTTTTTTCTCAGGCCGGCACGAGGAGGAAGGGGCGGAGCCACAGAGGGAAGCCCCACCCTCGGGTCCACTGCCTCACATGCGCAGCACCAGCTCCGGGGGTGGGGCTTTCCTTCCTCTTCCTCCTGCACTATTTTTCAACATAGTCTCCTTTGAGCTCTATACACTTTGTCCAACGTTTCTTTGGCCTAGGGCGCCAAAAGGCCTTAATCCGAGCCTGGCTCTCCGCCTCTTCCTCATGCCTCCGGTGTGGAAAGGCTCCGGATGGCCAGCGTGGGAGCGTCATTGCCGGCGGCGTGGCGCGAAGGAGCCTTTGGATGACTTCCTGTAGCCCCAGATGAGCAGGCTGAGGCATTCTGAGAACCGTAGTTTCCTGACTCATCCGGAGTCTCGCCACGCCGGAGGCATGAGGAAGTAGCGGAGAGCCCGGTGCTGGCTCTGCCTCCACCCTCGGGCCCACTCTCCCCCTACCAACGCGCGACCCTCCATGCAAGAGGGCCAATGCCCAGGATCGCCACCGCAACGGCGAGGGCACTCCGGAGCCGCTGGAGAAGGCAGGAAGGAACCCCCGCCGCCCTGGTGCAGCCCGTGGTAGTCCCCGCTTTGAGGCAGGGCCATGGCAATACGGCCTGCCGCTCCTCCTCCCTGTGCCCTCCCTCCGCCCTCCTCCCTTCTTTCTAAGGTACGTAGTTGGATTTTGACATTTATACCCGGCGTACTAGACGACCCCCAACTTTTAATAAGATTTTTCAGGCCTAAAAAGCCGTCTAGTATGCCGGTACATACGGTACATCAAGATCCTATACATTTAAATATTTGAACAAGAACACTTTTCTTGTTTCAGCTTTGCATACACTTGAAAAAAGGTGTGTTGTGTGGTTTCCAGGCTGTATGGCTGTGTTCTAGCAGATTTATTTATTTTTTATTTATTGTGTCAGAAGTGAATTGAGAATACAGTTATAATGTATTTTAAAAAACCCACAAAGTTAAAAAAAATCTTGGCATTATACAAAAAAAATTCTGACCATTTGGAGTACCTCTGGTGTCACGGTGAGAAGGTCCTTCATTGTGCATGTGGCGGGGCTCAGACTGCATTGTAGTAGATGGCCTGTGGCTTGCTCTTCTCCACACTCGCATGTCATGGATTCCACTTTGTGGCCCCATTCCTTAAGGTTGGCTCTCGTGATGCCAGAGCACAGTCTGTTCAGTACCTTCCGAGTCACCCAGCCTTCTGTGTGCCCAAGAGGAAGTTTCTAATCCGGTCTCAGCTGCTGATTGAGCTTCCGGGTTTTAGCCTGCCACTTTTGGACTCTCGCTTGCTGAGGTCTTCCTGTGAATATCTCTGCAGAGCTTAGAAAGCTGCTTGATTTAAGGCGTTGGCTTGTTGGCTGAAATCTAAACAGAGCATGGACTAGGGATGTCATTGCCTTGGTCCTTTCATTACTGGCTGCTACTTCCCGATGGATGGTGCGATACTGGCTAGACAGTATAATTTCTCCAGTGGTGTAGGGCAGGGGTGCCCACACTTTTTCAGCATGCGAGCTACTTTTTAAATAACCAAGACAAAAAGATCTACCTTCTCCTGCCGCCGTGTGCGCGCTCCTGTCGGCCGCCCGCACGCTCCTGCCGCCCGCGCAGCATTACAGGATCGAGGGAGCGTAAAGCGGGGCCCCACGCTCCCTTGTTCCCACAATGCCACGCGGGTGGAAAGAGGCGGCGCACGAGCGGAAGGCTCCTGCCGCTTGCGTGGCATTGCGGGAACAAGGGAGCGCGAGGTGGGGCCTCTGGAGGCCCCGCCCCATGCTCTCTCATTCCCGCAATGCCGCGCGGGCAGAAAGAGGCGGCGCGCGGCAGAAAGAGGCGGCGCGCGGCAGAAGCCTTCTGCACGCAGGGTGCGCACACGCAGGGTGCGCGTGCGTAGGCCAGAAGCGCCCCATCCACCTGCGATCACCTGATTTCGACTTGCGATCGACTCATCAATCGCGATTGACTTCCTTGGCAGCCCTGGTGTAGGGTGTAGACATCCTGTGGTAATGTAGCATGGCTCATTAAGAGACACATCCACTGTTTTAACATGGTGAGATGTATTCCACACTGGGCATGCGTATTTGACAGGAGAGTAGCAAAGTGCAAAGGAAGATGTCTTCACTGTGCCTGGTTGTGATCCCCAGGTTGTGCCAGTCAGCTTTGGTATGATATTATTTCTAGCACCCACTTTTTGCTTGATATTCAAGCAGTGTTCCTTGTAAATCAGAGCATGGTTCAGAGTGACTCCCAGGTATTTTGGTGTGCTGCAATGCTCCAATGGGATTACTTCCCAAGTAATGAAGCATCCATACTTATTTATTTATTTACAGTATTTATATTCCGCCCTACTCACCCCGCAGGGGACTCAGGGTAGATTACAATGTACATCTACATGGCAAACATTCAATGCCATAGACACACAACATATATAGGCAGACACTCAGAGGCTATTTAACATTCCAGCTTCTGGCCACCAGGGGAGCTGTCGCTTCCTCATTCTTTGCATACTTCCTGGAGATTTTTATGGCCTCGTAAATCAGTTAAATTAGCCTCCCTGCAAAGTGGTACCTAAGTTTCCTACTTGATAGATGCAACTGTATATTGGGCTGCAAAGGTCAACAACAAGCTACACAATTTTTCATCAGGAGCTCACTCCGACTTGGGCTGGCTTCGAACTCATGACCTTTCAATCGGTACTGATCTTAATGCAGGTGACTCCCAGCCAGCTGCGCCACAGTCCCGGTGCGCATACTTAGGTATTTCAGAATCAGTTGGAGAAGGAGAACTGAAGTGAAGGAAATAGTACAGGTACAGAAAGATAAAACTAGATATCACCTGAACAGAGATTGGGAGGGATGGGATGCCATTCACAGCCCATGTTCCCCACCCTAGCACTATGCAGTGCCTAAATCCAATGGCAGAAATTATTAGGTCACTTACAAGATTTTCTGAAGTTACATTCCGTGGTGGTGATGCAAAAACAAGCTTGTACTATGTGTTGCTCATCATGTGATTTAATGCATGCCATTGCTTATTTCATGTGTGCAGATGAAGTACCGTATTTTCTGGCGTATAAGACTACTTTTTAACCGAAGAAAATCTTCTCAAAAGTCAGGGGTTGTCTTATATGTGGGAGTCGACTTATACACCAGGAGTTGACTTATATACCAGGAGTCAACTTATACACCAGGAGTCGACTTATCAGGAGTCGACTTATATATCAGGAGTCAACTTATCAGGAGTCGACTTATATATCAGGAGTCAACTTATATACCAGGAGTCGACTTATATATCAGGAGTCGACTTATACACCAGGAGTCGACTTATACACCAGGAGTCAACTTATATATCAGGAGTTGACTTATACACCAGGAGTTGACTTATACACCGGGAGTCGACTTATAGAGTGGGTGCTGAAACTTCCAATCCGGATTGGAGAATCTGTGGTTGCCGCATATGGGGGGGGAGCTCAAAAACGGCAGTGTCTGCGTCCCTGCCGTATGCAGCAACAGTATGAAAGCGTTAAGGGCGACGCTGTACAAGTACGGTAGAAGAAAATCCATTCAGCAGGATTAATGGACTTCGTGCGGTCCCGATGGTGAGGTGAAGGGGCGCCTCATCGGGAAGGTGCAAGTGAAAGGCGGCGCAAGCTGCAGGCGTCTGGGGTGCCCGGGGTATGGAAAAAAGAGATAGAGTGGCTCTGGGCCCAGAAAAACACCCCTCTTCTACCTGTCTGGCCCGCCCTTGTATCCTATGACTGTACCTCCTCCTCTGCCTCTCAGATCTCGCTCCTGAAGGTGGCAGTGAAGTGGTGCAGGTGCGCATGTGCGAGATCTGAGAGGCAGAGAGGGAGGTACGGTAATAGGAAAGTTACCATATTGAAATAAAATCTGATGCTTTTCAAATTCTTATTTGGTGTGCATTGGAAGAGGGGTAGTCTTATACAGCGAGTATATCTCAAATTTTATATTATAACTGGAAAAGTTGGGGGTCGTCTTATACGCCCAGTCGTCTTATATGCCAGAAAATACGGTATATTTTGCTGCAGATTATTAAATAAAATGTTTCCCCGTGGTGAAAACAGCTACCATTCATTCTTTCGTTTTGATTTTACAGGGAATCCCAAGACACTCTCAGCTTACAGTTCTCCGGTGTATCTCGGTAAATTACCCTCATATGCCTCTGGTGTTTGAATTGTTTGTTCCTTGAAGGGAAAGGGTTTGGTATGCACATGGGATCAAAAATGAGACATTCCAGGAGGTAACAGTAATGGCAGGGTTGGCAAGATGTGTACCAACTAGAGAACTGTACTGTCAAGCTTTCCTTCCTTTCTCCCCCTTTCCTTCTCCTTCTCTCCTTCCTTTTCCCTCCCTCCCTCTCTCCCCTTCCTTCTTTCCTCCATTCTCCCTCTTCCTTCCTTCTTCCTTCCTTCCTTTCTCCCCTTCACCCTTTCCTTCTCCTTCTCTCCTTCCTTTTCTCTCCCTCTCTCTCCTTCCTTCTTTCCTCCATTCTCCCTCTTTATTCCTTCCTCTTCCTTCCTTCCTTTCTCCCCCCTTCACCCTTTCCTTCTCCTTCTCTCCTTCCTTTTCTCTCCCTCTCTTCCCTTCCTTCTTTCCTCCATTCTCCCTCTTCCTTCCTTCCTCTTCCTTCCTTCCTTTCTCCCCTTCACCCTTTCCTTCTCCTTCTCTCCTTCCTTTTCTCTCCCTCTCTCCCCTTCCTTCTTTCCTCCATTCTCCCTCTTCCTTCCTTCCTCTTCCTTCCTTCCTTTCTCCCCCTTCACCCTTTCCTTCTCCTTCTCTCCTTCCTTTTCTCTCCCTCTCTTCCCTTCCTTCTTTCCTCCATTCTCCCTCTTCATTCCTTCCTCTTCCTTCCTTCCTTTCTCCCCTTCACCCTTTCCTTCTCCTTCTCTCCTTCCTTTTCCCTCCCTCTCTCCCCTCTCCCCTTTCTTTTTTCCTCCATTCTCCATCTTCCTTCCTTTTCCTTCCTTTCTCCCCTTCACCCTCTCCTTCTTCCCTTCCTTTTCCCTCCCTCTCCTCTTCCTTCTTTTCTCCATTTTCCTTCTTCCTTCCCCTTCCTTCCTCCCTATTCACCCTCTCCTTCTCTCCTTCCTTTCCCCCCTTTCCTCTTCCTTCTTTCCTCCATTTTCCCTCTTCCTTCTTTCCCCTTACTTCCTTTCTCCCCCTTCACCCTTTCCTTCTCCTTCTCTCCTTCCTTTTCCCTCCCTCTCTCCCCTTCCTTCTTTCCTCCATTCTCCCTCTTCCTTCCTTCCTTTCTCCCCTTCACCCTTTCCTTCTCTCCTTCCGTTTCCCTCCCTCTCTCCTCTTCCTTCTTTCCTCCATTCTCCCTCTTCCATCCTTCCTCTTCCTTCCTTTCTCCCCTTCACCTTTTCCTTCTCCTTCTCTCCTTTCTTTTCCCTCTCTCCCCTTCCTTCTTTCCTCCATTCCCCTCCCTCTTCCTTCCTTCCTCTTCTATTCTCTTCCCCTAGTCTTCCTTTCCTTCCGTTCTTTTCACTTCCATCTCTCCCCTTCTTTATTTTCTTCTTCTCCCTTCATTATTTTTCTTTTCCCTCACTCCCTTTCCTTTCTTTCCCCCACCTTTTCCTTTCCTCCCTTCCTATTTCCTTCTTCCTTTTCCCCTCCTTGCCTCTCTCCTGCTTTTCTTTTCTTCCTTTTCTATAGTTCGTTCTTCTTTTCTTTCTTCCTCTCCCCCTTTGGCTTGAAAATACTAAAACAATTTTAAAAGCAATTTTTTGATTTTTCAATGTACATAAGGGACACCATTTTACTATTCCATTGTATATCATGGGACTTGAATGCCCACATATTAGGAGTGGGGGACTGGAACCAAGCCCCTGTGGATACCAAAGATCCAGTGCCGGCCTTTGGCATTCCGCCATGTAAGTGGCCGCATAGGGCGACGGGTCCTGGGAGGGGCGTCGCCGCCTGCGAGGGGCACCGCCACGCTGGCCGCCCCTCCGCCGCGCCTCCTGCCCGGGAGCCAGTGCTCCGCCCGGCGGCGCAGCCAGTGGCGCAGCAGCCGCGGTGCAGGCGGCGCAGGCGGCAATGCAGCCGCGCCGGACGTCACTGTGCATGCGCAGGCGTGCGTGACGCACTCGCGCAGCTGCGCGTGATGTCACCACGCATGCGCAGGTGTGCGTGATGTCGCCGCGCAGCTGCGTGTGACGTCACCGCGCGGGCTGCCGCGTCCAGCAGCCATGGGGGGGCGCAGAAATGAGGCTCGCCTACCCCCCCCAGGAGAGGTGAGACCACCCCTGCAAAGATCCACTGTAAACCGTGAAGGGAATCCATGTGTTATATCTCTGCCAGTGAGACTGAGGCCATTCATTGCCATAAGGATGAATATTTTGTCCTCATAATGTTGTCACTAAGAATAATATGACGTCTTTGTAGGGTACCAGGCAGAGTACTGGACTCCTTTTTCAGCTGAGGCACACTTTTAACATTTAAAAAATCCTGGGGCACACCACCAGCCAAAATGACACAAAATGACACGTTAACACAGTAATACATATAGTTAACTGACCTTGAGTTTTGGACTTGTAGTTCACATACATCCAGAGAGCACTCTGGACTCAATGTTGGATCAGGACCAAACTTGGCATGAATACTCAATATGCCCAAATGTGAACACAGATGGAGTTTGGGGAAAATAGACCTTGACATTTGGGAGTTAGTTTCTGGGATTCATAGTTAACACACAATCAAAGAGCATCCTGAACTCTTGCAACAATGGAATTGAACCAAATTTGGCATATTGAACTCTCATTACCAACAGAAAGTACTGAAAGGGTTTGCTTGGGAGTTTGGGGAAAATAGACAGAGAGGCGGAGGGAGGCCTAGAGCGGTTTCGCGCACACCGAAGAGGAGGGGAAGGAGGGAGGGGCGGGGCCCTGAGGGAAGCCGTTCTCCTGGTTTGCGGCTCCGCCGGGCTTGGTAGAGCCACGAAACGAGAGAAAGGCTCCCCGCAAGAAAAACGGAGGAGATGCCTCTCGGGAGCTGCCTGCTTCCAAACTGCGCTTTGGACGCAGCCAGGCCCCGAAATTTCCTTCGTTTCCCAGGTCTCCCTCATAAGAGAAGGGAGGCTTGGGGAAACGGAGGAGATGACTCTCGGGGGGGGGGGGCTGCCTGCTTCCAAACCGCGCTTTGGATGCAGCCAGGCCCCAAAATTTCCTCCGTTTCTCCAGTTCTCCCTCACAAGCGGAGGGAGAGCCCGGGGAACAGGCCCTGCTTGGGAGCCGGGTTTGGTTGGCTCGCGTCTTCCGCTGGGCTCGGCGGAAGACCCGAGCCGGACAAACCCGGCTCCCAAGCAGGGCCTGGGCCCTGCAGGGAGCAGTTCTCCCGGGTTGTGGCTTCGCCAGGCTTGGCGGAGCTGCAAACCGGGAGAAAGGCTCCCCGAGGTGCCCAGGTTCCCGTCTCATCCTTCTCCTCCGGAAGTGAGCCCACAGGATAGACTCCTGTGGGCTCACTTCTAGAGGAGGGGGAGAGCGTCGCCGGCCCCTCCCCTCCTGAGCCTCCCCTGCCTCTCTAGGTCCTAGAGAGGGTCGTATTTCCCAACCGCTGCTCCGCGATCAGCTGGTGGTGTACCGCAGGAAAACCTCGGAGGGGGAAGAAAGGGGGGGGAGAGGTTTTCTCGCGGCACACCAGCTGATCGCTCATGGAACGCTAGTGTGCCACAGCACACTGGTTGGGAAACACTGGGTTAGAGCAACACATTCAGCCTATTTAGAGCCGGAAAAGCCGGTTCTGGACCAGTTTGGAATGGAAGCTGAAAGCCAAAGGGGCTTCTTCACCCTTGCCCATCTGTTGTTTTCTTCTTCCATGTCTATCTTCCAAATACGGTTTTCTGTATTCAAAATGACATTTGAGGCAAAACATTGTAATCAAGAGAAGAGAGGTAGATTTTAAGCTTGCAGTAAGCAAGGGATCCTGGATGTATTTACTTCAGTTTCCTAATTCCCACCGCCCATCTGTCTCCCCCCCCCCCCCCGCAAAAAAAAATCTTAAACTAAAACACTGTGTAAATTTAGGCTTTGGGCTAAAAAAGCCCAGAATACATCTATATATTAGACATGATTTAGAACCCAAAAATAGGGAATCGAAAATCTAATGGGGGGATTTTTTATTAGTAATAGGAAGACTTACAAAAAATTTCCAAAAATTTCTAAAATGTAACAATTACTAACGAAATTCGATAGTAGTTCGTATGCCAGCGCATGCACATTCCAGATGGTTTTGGCCTCCACCGCCCAGAAATCCTCACCGCTGGTAACTTGGCTGGGATTTCTGGGAGTTGTAGGCCAAAACTTGAAAATCACACTGAATTCTAGATGGGACTCTCCAAATAGGAAGGAGGGAGGGAAGGAGGAGGGAGCGGGTATTCTATTCTTGGAAGCAGCAAAGAAAAGGAGGAGGAGCCCCCGGCTCCTCGCTGCCTCTCTCTCACCCCGATCCTGAGGGAGCGAGGGTCCAAGTTTGCCCAGGCTGGTCATATACCTACATTCCATGCACATGCAATAATACAGCAGTAATAACAATGGGTATAAGAAGAGGTAAAATTCAAACCGAAGTATTCTGACTGGTCCCTGCCTCATGCGGTGCAAACGGGCTCTTCTCTTATTAGCCAGGAAATTAGCCCGGAAAAGCCAGCGTTTTCTGCTTGGGTGCACACACATACATATTCTTTGGGGGATTTGCTGCAGAATCTTCTCTATGAGCCCGGGATTCTGCAGCAAATACCCCCCAAGAATATGTATGTGTGTGTCCCAAGCAGCAAACTGGCTTTCCCGGCTAATTTCCCGGCTAATAAGAGAAGAGCCCGTTGCACCGCAAGAGGAGAGACCAGTCAGAATACTTCGGTTTGAATTTTACCTCTTGTTATTGTTATTACTGCTGTATTATTGCATGTGCATGGAATGTAGGTATGACCAGTTGGATTACTTATAATATTAGGCACTTACAGTAGCATTCATTCTATTATACATTAGGTTGGTTTCTCACCCCAATACTCTTTGATGCTTTAGATCCTGGCAGGCAGGAGAGGCAGGGAAGCCTGGGAAAATGTAAACAGAGAGGTTTACTCAGAAGTAAATCCACAAAGGAGGGCACTTCATCCAAAGTGCCCTCCTTTTGCAGATTTACTGAGTAATCCTCTCTGTTTACATTTTTCCGGCTTCCAGCCGAAAGAAGGAGCGAGTTTAGGCTTGCCTTGCCATAATACTTATTGGCAAGGGAGCGGGAGGGTGGTGCGAGAGAAGGAGGGGTGCCCCCCACGACCTAATAACGACACTTAAGAAAATCCTGGCCCCTGTTCGAAAAGGAAGTCCACTTCCTGGTTGGCGTTCCAGGTGCGGAAATACTCGAAAGTAGCATTTCTTACGAATTTCTTACGAAACGAATCATTTTCATAACTTTTTTCTCATGCCTACTATATATATAAAATGAGAGCTGTCGTGGTGAGTAGCCTATAGACAGCAAAACCGCTGAACTCACAAACACCAAACCAGGCCACAAAAATCCTCACACAGCGAGGTATGTTTACCACCAAACCCACCCACCCCCCCAAAAATAAAACAAAAAGGTAAAAAATGCAAAAACCAAGGGGACTACAACACCCAGAATCCCCCGCGGCAAACACAGACAACGCACGCACGGTGCTCATTACTGCGCGTGCAAACTCTTTCTCCCTCCTCCACCCCAGGGGAATGGCTGGCGGCGGCACTGCCTGCTGAAGAGCTAAAAGGAGGAGAGGCCCACTGTCTTCTGCGAAGTCGGGGCCTCGATTGCTGCCACGGCCCGGGCTCCGGAGGCCTCCATAGCAGCAATCGAGGCCCTGGCTTCACAGAAGACAGCGGGCCTCTCACCTTATAGCTCTTCAGCAGCCAACGGCACCGCCAGGGAATGGCTGGCGGTGGCGCTGCCTGCTGAAGAGCTAAAAGGAGGAGAGGCCCACTGTCTTCTGCGAAGCCGGGGCCTCGAATGCTGCCGCGGCCTCGGCTCCGGAGGCCTCCGGCTTTGGCGAAGACGATGGAAGGAATGAAAGAAGGAAGGGGGGGAGTAAGAGAGGAGGGAGGGAAAGAAGGAAGGAGGGAAGGAAGGGAAAAAAAGAAGGAAAGAAATACGCAAGGAAGGAAGAAGAGATAGCAGAAAGGACACAAAAATGAAAGGCATGAAAGAGGGAAAGAAGGAAGGAAGGTGAACAGACAGGAAAGAAGAAAAGAAGAAAGGAGGGAGGGAAAGGGCGAAGGAATGAAAGAGGAAAGGGGGGAGAAAGATAAGAGAGGAGAGAAGGGAAGGAAGGAAGAAGAGACTACAAAGCAAAGACAAAGGTAATAAAAGGCTATAAAGGAGGGTGAAGCTGGTGAGGGGAGGAGAAAAATAAAGGAAATAAAGGGAGGAAGGAAACAGGGAGGGAAAGAAAGAGAAGGGGAGTGATAGAGAAAAGGAAAGAATAGGGGGAAAGGAGGTAAAGAAAAGACGGAAGGAAGGAGGACAGAGAGAAGGAAAGCTGAAGGATGAAAGAGACGGGGGAGAGCAAGAACGAAAGACAAGAAGGGATGTTGAGGTTGCTCTTCGCCACATTCAATGTATCATCATCAATATTATCTATTTCATAAACAGTTCGGTTCCAACGGAAACAAGGTAACGAAAATCACAGCCGCAAGACACGGTATTTGTAATCCTTAGTGGAGTCAAGGTCTCTGAGTTGCAGAAATAATCAATATAATCAATCTTTCCAAATCATATATGAGGCAACCCAGATTGGTCGACGGTCTAGCCGTTTCGCCAGTGTGGTTTCGTCGGGACCTTGCCACCAATGCTCCAATTTCGAAATGTTTCCAAAGCGGTCCGGATTAAATCTAAAAAGCAAAATAGCATAACAAATCATGTACTCTAATTTCACATATATATATATACACATGATGCGTTCGAAGAGAACTAACAAAGGAAAGGCTGTTCATACATACCAATAATTATTATATATCATCATGGTGGTCAACCAATCTGGGTTGCCTCATATATGATTTGGAAAGATTGATTATATTGATTGAAAGATTTATTATTTCTGCAACTCGGAGACCTTGACTCCACTAAGGATTACAAATACCGTGTCTTGCGGCTCTGATTTTCGTTACCTTGTTTCCGTTGGAACCGAACTGTTTATGAAATAGAGAATATTGATGATGATACATTGAATATTATTTTTTGCATTCCATTTGGTGTCTGCGTTTTTTGTCTACACTTCTGATTTTTTGGGAACTACAATATACTTATCCATTGCTCTTCGCCACAGCAGCGCGTGGCCGGGTACAGCTAGTTTAATTATAAAGATTATTTATCACCTTGGGTTGGTCATTTTTATGTACAACCCTAACTTTTATCAAGTCAGAATCTGGATCATCTTATGGAAAGACTACTGAGCTTGATGGGCCTCAGGTGTGATCCAGAAAAAGGCTTATTTGCCTCTGATGGCCTTAGCTTTCTCATATTCTGGGTCAATCCCCATTCTGCAGCAGAGTTTGCGTAAATCAAAAGTGGAAAACATTTTACACTCCAGATGTTTTGGAGTACTGTTCCCACCGTCCCTCATCATAGACCACATTGGCGAAGGATTTTGGAAACTGAAATCTAGGACATCTGGAGGACCCAGGTTTGCCCATTCTTAGCATATAACATTGTGAGATTGAGCTACCGGTAAGTCTTTCCGTGTTATGTGATAATTTGCAAACTTAAATGCCATTGTTTTCCAGGGTGGCCCTAAATCATCCTTTCTTACAGCGGAGAAGAGAGCCAGGCTAAAGACAAATCCTGTTAAGGTTCGCTTTGCAGAAGAAGTAGTGGTGAATGGCCATGCTCAGGTCAGTGCAAATGCAGTCATGTCAAGCCGAAACGGGGGCGCCAATGATAAAATTTTAGATTTTCTTTCAAACTTACCAAAATAATATGCTGCACATGTACATTTAGAGTTCGACAAAAACGAATTTGCATCCTGATTGAATCTGATGTTATGACAAGGGCTGGCAACTATAGAGCTTAGTTGGCTAGCCCAGTGTTTCCCAACCGGTGTGCTGCGGCACACTAGTATGCTGTGAGCGATCATCAGGTGTGCCGTGGGAAATTGGAACCTCTTGAGCAGGGCTGCCCAGGAAGTCGATCGCGATCGACTAGTCGATCCCAGGACCGAAGGAGGTCGATCCCAGCCAGATGTGGCACTTCTAGAGGGGGCGGAGCCATGCTGCGCCAAGCCCCGCCCCCTTCCAGGCTTCAGCGCTACCACAGCTTCTTCAGCCTTGAAAAGGGTAGTGCTAGGTATGCCACCGTTGGCTTGGCACTATCCTCCTCAAGCCTGGAGAAGCTGTGGTAGCACTAAAGCCAGAGGGGGGGGGCGGAGCCAGGCCATGCAAAGCCACGCCCTCTTCCCCAGCTACAGCTCTATCCTGTTGCGGTGGCCTTGAAGATGGCGGCGGCAGAGGCGGCGGGACCGGAAGCGCCTTCCCTGGGGGGACGCCAGTGGAGCGGAAGTGCCTCATTTGAGGCGATGCCTGGCGGTGCTTGGCTTGGCGGAGGTGGGCCTGGTGCTGGTTCGGCTGGCCAGGCCGGTGGAGCCCTTGAGCCTGAGTCTGGCCCTGGCCGGCGCCTCCGCGGGCTTCCTCTCCTACCCAGGGCTCTACTGTCTCTTTGCCCACTGCTGCCACAATGCGGGAAACAACGAGGCCCGCCTCCGGGCAGGTACGCAAGAGGGCTACCGGGCCTCAGAAACTGTGACGTGACATGGAAGGAGCCTCATGGGCTATATTATTATTATTATTATGAACTATGTATTAACATAATATTATTATTTTCCCTTAGTATATGCTATTATATTGTTATATTATCAGTATTTGTCATAGTCATGGTGTATATCGTTATTGACTATGAGAGTAATGATAACGGTCAGGATTAACTCCTGTGCTTGACTGATAATATATTGTATGTACCTATAATATTTATATTATTATAATGTAATACAAGATAACACTTTTCAAAATAATACAATATTGAAATTATATATTTTATATTACTTGTAATAGTACTAATAATATTATAGTATAATGGTATACTATAGTACAATATAGTAAGTTAGAGTGTCATTTTGTGTCATTTTGATTGGTGGTGTGCCCCTGGATTTTGTAAATGTAAAAAATGTGCCCCGGCTCAAAAAAGTTGAAAAACACTGGTTTAATGAACACAAACTTTGTTTCCTGCACAAAAATATTTAAAATATTGTTTATAAAGTGACCCTCAGGTTATGTGTATAATAATAATAAAATACTTATAATAATAAACTTTATTTATACCCCGCCACCATCTCCCCAACGGGGACTTGGGGAGGCTTACATGAGGCAAAGCCCAGAGGTGCATTTCAATCTCGGCATTACTTCGCGAACGAAGATTCTTAGGAAGGACTCATCCCACACTTCTTACAAGCGCGTTGATGACTAAAAAGGCCAATCTGAGATAGGCAAGTCTGATTGCAGAAAGCACAGCAGAAAGTCTCCTTGGGTGATGTTGTTTCCAAGTTGCGGTTCTTTCTGCGTTGTCGTTTCTCTTCGAGACCCGTCTTCTCGAAAGAGGCCGCAGCATTGTGGACAGGCCCAGATTACCCATAAGGCTAGACTAGGCCATGGCCTTGGGGCGCAAGGCCAGGGGGGTGCAAAAATCATGGGCCAAATTTTTTTGAAACAAATACAAATGCAACGCCTGCGCTCGGTGCGCGCAGTGCGCCATCCATGCAGCTTGCCATCTGAACCTTCCGCTGCCTCTGGGACATTTCCCCGCCATTCTCAGTGCCGCAGCATGGCCTGAGGAGGAGGAAGGGAGGAGGAGGGCAGCAGAGGAAAGGAGGGGCGGGCACCCGGCCCGCGCATGCGCTTTTGGTGCACGAAGACGAGCCACGAGGGAGCTTCCACTTCCGTAGCCTTCTCCTTTCCCAGCCTCCTCTTGGTGAAAAGAGGACTGCGAGGGGGGGGGAGGGAATGGCTCCCTCGCCATCGCCCCTGCCCTCTTTTCAAGGAAGGAGGGCGCGAGGAGACAGAGGCGGAGGGATTCCCCCAGGACCGCTGCAGGGCATGCGTGCGCGGCACCCAGGAACATGGCAGAGGAGGCAGAGGCACTCACCTCGCACCCTCCTGCAGCTCATGCCCGGCAACGGCCCTGGGGGAATCCCTCCGCCTCTGTCTCCTCGCGCCCTCCTTCCTTGAAAAGAGGGCAGGGGCGATGGCGAGGGAGCCATTCCTCCCCCCCTAGCAGTCCTCTTCCTTCCTTCCTCCTCCTCCCGCTTAAGTCCTTGAGTCAAGGAAGGGAAGGGAAGCCCCCCGGGCTGCTGTCGGGCAGTGGAAATATGGAATGTGGGGGGGTGGTAGAGGTTGGTTTGGGGGCATAATTCCAAAGTGTGGCCTAGGGCGCCAAAAGGGGTTAATCCGGGCCTGATTGTGGAGAGTGCATCTCCATGCCTCCCGATGTGAGGCCAGGGCGGACCGTGGTTGGTGATCAATCTGGCCGAGCCAGAGATGTTGTTTCATGGAGTCCTTATATCTCTTTTTGGGGACGCGTCTCCTGCGCTGACCTGTGGCGAGTTCAGCGTAGAGTAGTATCTTTGGGAGGCGGTGGTCCTCCATCCTAGAGACGTGCCCTGCCCAGCGCAGCTGTGTTCTCAATAGCATGGCCTCAATGCTGGTGATCCCTGCTTGCTCAAGGACAGCAACATTAGTCACATAGTCGTTCCAGTGTATATTTAGGATTGTACAAAGACAGCACTGATAAAAGCGTTCGAGGAGTCGTAGGCGTTAACAGCTGTGCTAAACCTCCAATGCAATTTTCCGAATCAGTACCCCAAATAACGAAACTGAATCTAAAGTTGACCAAAAACTGATTCGTAACTTTTGTTAGTACTAATGTTGGGGAGTGGTCCTTGGTCAAGTGGTCCCTACTCAAAAAAAAAGGGTGTGAACCACTGCTCTAAACACAGCTACTGCGCCAATGCTGCAAAGGAGCATTCCTGGGAAATTTTAGTGCTTTCCAGAAACTGCGCATATGGCCACTTCAAAGGAGCATTGCTTGGAAAAAGAGTTTTATTTGGAAAGGGCCCAGGAGTGCTTTCACGGAGCAGAAGTATCAGCTCTTGAACTGAAGGCATAAATTGTTGATGAGGCCAAATGCTTTTCAGCCTTAATTTTCCAGGGCAATTCTTGTTCATTGTCTTGTGGCAAAAATTATACGTGAGCGTTGGGTCATCTAAGGTTGTTTGCAGGATAAACAATAAGCTCTGGGAGGGTGTACTGTGCCATGCCCATGAGACTGTGGTGCATCTCCTGGATCTCTATTTAGCTAGGGATGTTCTGTTTGCCATTCAGCTATGGATTTGTCAGTTGCTCTCCTTCCTACCAGATTCCAAGAGACACCATCAAAGAACAATAAAAAACATTTTATTTAAATGTGATTTGACAGCTTAATCTAAAACACAACAGATCAGAATGTGCAGCAGCCCATAGCCACCGTGACTTGGGATTTGTGGGAGTGGTAGCACTCTAAACTATCTAGTCCATGAGCTGCTTTTTGCTGACGATGCTGCCCATGTTGCCCATTCAGAAGCAGCTCTGCAGCGCCTCACATCCTGCTTTGCAACAGCTGCAGAGCTATTTGGGATGGAAGTCAGCCTGAAGAAAAGGGAAGTTCTCTACCAGCCCGCACCACAGGAAGAACACCATCATCCCCACGTCAGCATAGGCACATCTGTGCTTAAGTCCGTTCAGCAGTTCACCTACCTGGGAAACATCATCTCTTCAGATGCCAAGATTGATAAAGAGATAGACAACAGATTAGCAAAGGCATAGAGTGCATTTGGAAGGCTTCACAAAAGAGTCTGGAGCAACAAGCACCTGAGGCAAAGCACCAAAATCAGTGTGTACAGAGCTATCGTACTGTCTATTCTCCTCTATGGATCTGAAACATGGGTCACCTATCGCCAACACCTACGACTCCTTGAACACTTTCATCAGCGCTGTCTTCGCACAATCCTAAATATACACTGGACCGACTGACGAATGTTGCTGTCCTTGAGCAAGCAGGGATCACCAGCATTGAGGCCATGCTATTGAGAACACAGCTGCGCTGGACAGGGCCCATCTCCAGGATGGAGGACCACTGCCTTCGAAAGATACTACTCTATGGTGAACTCGCCAGGGGTCAGCGCAAGAGAGGTGCCCCCAAAAAGAGATATAAGGACTCCCTGAAACAACATCTCAGGCTCAGCCAGATTGATCACCAACAATGGTCCACCTTGGCCTCACAACGGGAGGCATGAAGACGCACTATCCACAATGCTGCGACCTCTTTCGAGAAGACATGCCAAACAGGTCTCGAAGAGAAACGACAACGCAGAAAGAACCGCAACTTGGAAACACCATCACCCAAGGAGACTTTCTGCTGTGCTTTCTGCAACCGGACTTGCCTATCTCAGATTGGCCTTTTTAGTCATCAACGCGCTTGTAAAAAGTGTGGGATGAGTCCTTTCTAAGAATTTTCATTCGCGAAGTAATGCCGAGAGAGAGAGAGAGATTATTATTATTATTATTATTATTATTATTATAGGTATCCTAATCCAGTGCAGCATGGAGATGTTTATTGATCTTCTGAAATTACATTTCTGGAAGGAATGACATCTAGAAGTTGAACGGAATGTGAGAGCCAGATATATTGCATACCAACTAGATGTGTTTTTGTTTGTTTGTTTTGTTTTGTTTTCCAGGGTAGTTCTCTCCTCTGCATGCCTAATGTTCTCAAGGTGTACTTGGAAAACGGGCAGACTAAAGCTTTCAAATTTGAAACCAGCACAACCGTCAAAGTATGTTGAGTTTGAACCTACAATTATATCTTCTCAGTCTCTCTGTATGTATGTTTGTATGTATGTTTGTATATCAAAGGCCCCTACATGAGGTGTGATATGGGGCGGAGGGAATGAAGAGAGAGCTTTATGGAAAACCTGCTTCACAGATTAGTGCTTGGCTGAGGAGTGGGAAAAAGAGGGAATGAATTACAGTCTTTTTGGCAGGAGCTTTTTGGCTTTTTTTTTACTACAGCAAATAGATAATGCATTTTAATATACATCCCATGACTGCATTGCAGTATACAATATGCACACAATTAAGGGTCCTTCTATGCTGCTGAAAATGCGGAGAAAATGGCACTTAAAATGCTGGATTTTTGGATAGCCGGTCTGAGTCCTCTATAGAGGTGAGAAGGTCGGGTACAAAATTTTAAATAAATAGCTTCATTGTGTTATTGCATGACAACATTGAATGCTTTTATACACTTAAAGCAGAGCTAAACACAAAGAATCAATGGTAGATACATTATTCAACAATACTTAGTATGAGTCCAGATACAGTATATCCCAATATAATATCCGTAGCTGGTGGGCGAATATAAGCATAAATTCTAAGTCACTCATGAACGTTATTTCCAAGTGGGGTCCTTCAGTTTGTATAGATAAGTCTCATGCTGGTGTCTCCCAAGTTATCCTTTTGTCTCCACTTGGTTGTAGTGTTCAAATGAACATAGA
>JARBWK010001133.1:0-21112 GCA_030556195.1 Anolis apletophallus | reverse complement strand
GGCCTGTCTCCTTCAAGCTCCAGCTTCCTGCGGACATGAAACTCCACCCGGTGTTTCATCGCTCCTTGCTCCGCCCGGCGAAGAGGGGGTGCGGCCTGATGTGGCGCGGCCGCCTCCTTCCCCCTGTGATGCGAGAGGGGGAGGAGGAGGTCGAAGTGCAGGACATTTTGGATGCCCGCATCCGGTACCGGGAAGTTGGAGTACTTCATTGACTGGAAGGTTTTGGCCCGGAAGAGCGTGCTTGGGTCAAGGCTCGAGATGTCCACGCCGGAGTTGGTGGCCCGGTTCCACCGCAAGTATCCTGACAAGCCCAAGCCCGGGGCGGCCAGGGAGCCCTGAGGGGGGATAGTGTAGCACCCATGGGCCCGTTCGTGCCACTGGGAGGTGGCGCCGGGGGTCCCGATGCCATTGGGACCCGCACAGGCTGAAGGGACTCGGAGGGGACGAGTTGGAAGGCCCAGAGCAAGATTGGTCAGCAGCGCCTTTGCCCAGTTCACCTGCAAAGAGTTTTAGCCTGGGATTTCGCGGGGGAGCCTTCCCCGGGAGAAGGAGCGGACCAGGTGGAGATGGGAGGCAGCGAAGCAGATAGCGGAGATAGTTATGAATTCCCAAACGGCCGAGGTTCCCAGGACCTGGCCGAGCAGCAGATGGAGGCCAGCGGATGGGAAAGTTCGGGGGGCTGCTTCTCAAGGAGATAGCGATACTGAACTGGAAGAGCGGGGTCGTTCCCATAACAGGCGCAGGGACATAGAGCAGGGCAGGAGGAGCTGGCATCTGTCCCTAGACCGTCGCCGTTCGGAAAGTAGAGACTGGAGACGCGGGCCCTAGATCGTCGAGGGGCCGGCCGAAGGATAAGAAACGGCCCGTGGGAACTGATCCTCAGTTCTCCGGCCACGTCTGATCTGAAGGCGTGAAAGCGGAGTGAACCACGGGCCTAGCTTGCTCGCCTTGGACCAAGACCTTGCCTTGTTATTGATTCGCATTGCTGCGGATACCCTGCTTTGTTCGGAGTGAATCGAGGGAACTTGCCAAGTTTATTGCCACGTTTGCTTTTGGAACTATCTTTGGAACTTTGCCTTCTTAATTGGACTACAGCTTTGCTGTTTGCTTTATTCTTTGATCTCTTCAAGAGAATTGCCTTTTGGACCTTTTATATTCAATAAAATTAGTTAGCCTTTGCTACGTCTCCGTGTGTGTGTTAAAGGGGCAGTACTAAGTCGGCGATTGTGACACTGACCACCTCATCACACAGGGGTTTTTTTGCCCCTTACTGAAACGTAAACGCTCAGTATAGAAAGAATATCAAGTATATCATATACATGTAAAGAACACTTTGGAGTACAATACCATACAATGTCCAGAGGCAATCTGGGATAGTCCAATTCAGATAGAGACGTCCGTGATGTAATACAAATAGTCTGGGATATATTCCAATGAGTCCGGGATAATATCCAAAGAGTCCAATATAGGAAGGGGGTGAGAGGTACTCCAAAGGGGATTCACCTCGCACACATGGATGCGAGGTTATGCTACTGTTACTTGCATATAAGATGAGGACTATTATATTTCCTGCTTAAGCCTTGAAAAATCGAGCTATAATACTGCTTGGCGAAATGGATTAAATTGGCCCATGGGAAACGTGACACTCTCACGCTGTTCCGTCGGCTTCGTGGCTTTTCTGGGATTACTACCCATAGATTGAATCTACTTTCCACCTCATCCTATTGCCATATTAGACTTTATATGGACTTTTGAACCGCCTTTGGAGTACCTCTCTCGCCCCTTTCTATATTGGACTCTTTGGATATTATCCCGGACTCATTGGAATATATCCCGGACTATTTGTATTACACCATGGACTTCTCTATCTGAATTGGACTATCCTAGATTGCCTCCGGACATTGTATGGTATTGTACTCCAAAGCATTCTTTACATGTATATTATATACTTGATATTCTTTCTATACTGAGCGTTTACATTTCAGTAGTGTTGTTTGCCACCCGCGCTTGTTCTTTCTTAGTTTTTTTGCCCCTTACCATGCTGGGGCTGCTCTTTGGCCACAGATCCATACAGACCCCATCAAACGATGTAGGCCAAGGCCCTGCCCCATCGATGGATGGTGGCGAGGGAGTGTTTCAAAAAGTTTCCTCACCACCACGGTGAATCTTCCATGTTTTGGGTAGCTCCGACTGAGCTACCCACAATTTATAGGCTGATGGGGAAACAGCAACACGCCAATGCACCTTGCCATGCTTCCCACTGTCTGATGGGGGAAGGGACAAGGCACCAACACGCCTTGCTCCAATCTGCCACTGTTCCCCCATGTGATGAGGTCCTGAATCTCATATGTAGATACTGTGTAAATTCTTACAAAATTGCCTAAACTGAATGCCTGGTTTCATTTTTTTTTTCTGGATTGGGAGGGGACCTATGATCTCGAGCCCTTTCACATCGCATAATATTAACACTATGGTTCCGCCTTAATGCTCATGGCTTCATCTTGTGGAATCCCATGCCCTGTGGTTTGGTGAGACATTACTGTTCACTGGCAGAATTCAAAATAGAAAAAAACCCCTCTGATTTCCATTTGTATGGGAGTACATTCCAAGATCTCACCATCATAGATATCTGAAACTGTAAAAGTGAACCCTAGATTTTGACAATACAGTTGGCCCTCCACATTTGTGGGTCTGACTTCGGCAGATGTGTTTTTTCACAGCTGTGATGAAAAGTTCTCTCTAATCATCTTTCAATCCTCTTATGCATCTCCTCTAGAAGTTGACTTTACAGCCACAGTAGATGATTTAGAGATTATTATGTAGAACATGTCTCTAATAATCTCCGGGTCCTCCAGTATGATTCGATGGTTATCTTCCAGTAGAAATTGACCATAGAGTTGTGCTAGAACAGTGTTTCCCAACCAGTGTGCTGGAACACACTAGTGTGCCGTGAGCAATCAACAGGTGTGCCGTGGGGAATTGGAACCTCGGGGGGGGGGGGGGAGAGTCTAGTGTGTTGAAGTATAAAACCCTAAGAAACCTACCTCGATAAAGGCACAAAATTACAAACACCCCCCTCTCCACCTGTTGTCTACTTGGTCTCTCCCTCTCCATGCATTGGGAAGGCCCGCCTCCCTTTCTCCAAGTAGAGACCTCCTCTTGCCTCCTGGGGGTTCTGTGTGGGAAGTTTGGCCCAGTTCTATCATTGGTGGGGTTCAGAAGGCTCTTTGATTGTAGGGGAACTATAAATCCCAGCAACTACAACTCCCAAATGTCAAGGTCTATTTCCCCTGAACTCCATCTGAGTTCATATTTGGGCATATTGGGTTCCATGCCAAGTTTGGTCCTGATCCAACATTGTTTGACTCCACAGTGCTCTCTGGATATAGGTGAACTACAACTCCAAAACTCAAGGTCAATGCCCACCAAACTCTTATAGCATTTTCTCTTGGTTATGGGAGTTCTGTGTGGGAAGTTTGTGTCTTTCTGCCAATCTTGCCAGGATATCTGTGTTGTGTTCACAGGCCCAAGTTTCACACTGAGTGTATAATTACATTCAAAAACATATTAACTATATGTATTACTGTGTTAGAGTGTCATTTTGTGTCATTTTAGTTGGTGGTGTGCCCCAGGATTGTGTAAATGTAAAAAATGTGCTGTGGCTCAAAAAAGGTTGAAAAACACTGCCATAGACATACAACATATATAACTATATGTATTACTGTGTTAGAGTGTCATTTTGTGTCATTTTGGTTGGTGGTGTGCCCCAGGATTTTTCAAATGTAAAAAGTGTGCTGCGGCTCAAAAAAGGTTGGCAAACATTGTGCTAGAGGACCTAGGAATTCTTAGAAACATATTCTCTCAAAGAAACAATGGCAATTTCTTTATTCATAGTTTCACTTTCATGGTAGTCTATCCCCAGTGAATGTGGAGGGTTGACTATACTGCATCAGGAGCATATCATAGAGTTACACTGAAGGTCCTAGAGAGCTACACAAACATTTCTGGGGAGGAATATTTTTGAAGCTTGTTATACGGAATCATGGATAAGGAGGTTGTGCTATACCAGGAATCCATATGACAAAATCATGCAGCAAAAGTGGAATCATAATGCTATAATGGTGTGATGTGAAAAAACCATTGTTTGAGGTCACAACTGCTGCTTTTAAGACTACTGTGTGTATTTGTATGTGCGGAGGGGAAAATCACCCTTCTGTAATTTTTTTGGCAGGAGAAGTATGGGGGCGAAAAGCTAGGGGGGGTTGATTGTGCCCATATTTCAGCTCAATCCTTGAAATGAATGTTACTTAACACATGTGGCTGGGAGCAGATTTGGCATATTGGCTTTCCGCCCATTGTAAAGCATTGTGCAGCCTTATTGCTCATCATCTTTCATAGCAGCAGTTGTCTTCTGATTGACGGGGCTGAAAACCTCTTTAAGGATTTAGACCCTGGGATAAAAGAACCATTCAACTTGTACATTTATTTGCCCTCTGTGCCGTGAAGCCAATTTGTTTATCCCTGCCTTTAAATAATGCGGTGTTTCCCGAGCTGAAAGTGCTTTATTGAGATGTAATGAGGGCTGAGTTTTTTGAATTTGTGGTACTAATAAGAGCACTCCCCTGAGCAGCACTGGGAACATTGCATCTCTTTGTGGTATTTAATTCACAAATGGCGAGGCTCTATTGCTCCAAGAAAGATCTTGCGGCTAATTTGGTCATAAAATTGGGAAGGCCCAAACCTCTGTGTATGAATAAAAGGTCTTAAATGTGCAAAATTATTTCTTTATAACTCCAATTATCTTTTTCTACATGCCGTTATGCCTCGGAGTTATATCTAACAAGAGACTGTGGTGAATAACTAACTTTTCCTGTTGCTTTCGCTCTTATTGCTCTTTTCTCTAGATTTTCTCGCTCTGCAGTAAAGTTTCGTACGCACAGCTTTCACAGCTTTCAACTCCATACCTCAGTTTAGAAAGTAGA
This sequence comes from Anolis apletophallus, assembly GCA_030556195.1. Taxonomy (NCBI): domain Eukaryota; kingdom Metazoa; phylum Chordata; class Lepidosauria; order Squamata; family Anolidae; genus Anolis; species Anolis apletophallus. The sequence continues at coordinate 16,130 of JARBWK010001133.1, read as the reverse complement.
TTTGTTCTTTGACATTATATTTTTGAGCAGATTTGGTAACAGAGGCAGAAATGACCAAGAAAGATGGGGGAAGGGACAGGGCACCAAAACGCCTTGCTCCGATCTGCCACTGCCCCCCCCCCCCATGGGATGAGGTCCTGAAACTGCACCATAAAAAGAAGAAGAATAGAAGGTGACCAGGTTCTGCCAAGCAGTTTCAATAGAAAACAGAATATAAAAATCAACAACAGGATACATAATTTAAGGCCATTACAGTAAATTCCTGAAAGCTTGTCAAAATCGGTACATATTCATTTGACAGAGAAGTAAGCTAGGAGGGAACAAGAGGCCTTATCACAATGTGTCACACCCCAGCCAGGTTCTAGGAGCAAACCAGACCAACGCCATGTTAAAACCAAAGATTCAGAGAGGCTTGGAAGCAAGCCTCTGCAGCAACCTCTAAGTGAACTCAAGGCCGAGCGCAGCCCTATTGCTTCACAGGCTGATAAGGAAGCCTGGTACCATGAAGCAGAAGGTCCTCCCGATAGGCCAGGTGGTTGCACTAACAAGCTTACATTCCAATCGGACCGAGATGTGGTGAGAATGAAAAGCTTCCCACCCGTTCCTGGGAAAGAGCTCCGACAAAGTCGGCATCTTATAGATCAAAGCAACCGGGGCCTATAAAGGTTCCGCCCGGAAGGATCTTGGGATCTCGTGCCAACGTTTTAGCTACTTTGCTAAGCTTCTACCCTTTGTCTGGGCCAGGGAGGCCTTCCTGCTTTTGAACTCTAAAACCTTACCAAGCTTTGTCTCAAGAAACTCCTGGATTTAGCCAATTGCGGCATCAAGTTTATTGCTCATTTATTGGACTCTTAAAGACTATTGCTTTGCTACAACTGGATGCAGGGTGCATCACTGAACTATTCTATCTTTGCATTTTTACCTATTTTTACTTATTCTAAATAAAGCATTTAACCACAGTCGCTGTGGAATGGTTTACTAAGGGTCCGTCCAAGTTTAAGTTGCAACACAATGGGCTAAAATCTGCAGCATCCACCGATTTTAGCCCAGGTCACCTATGGCAGTGTTTTTCAACCTTATTTGAGCCGCGGCACATATTTTACATTTACAAAATCCTGGGGCACACCACCAACCAAAATGACACAAAATGACACTCTAACACAGTATTACATATAGTTAAAAATGTTTTTTAAATATATTTATACACTCACTTAGTGTGAAACCTGGGCCTGTTTCGAAGAACACAAAATAGAAATCCTGGTATTTTCCCTTCTCAAAAACTTCTCCATCACTGTCACTCGCTTGTCTTGCTGTGATCCCAAATTGCCACTGTGGGTTGACGCGCAGCTGCAGCACTAACTCTAACTTTGTTTACTTAGCCGCGTCTGAGCAAATCCAAGATGGTGCAACCATAGCACTCTCGCATAACTTCTTAGGTGCTACGAGAGTGCTATTGTTCCATTTCTTAAAGGGACAGATGTGCCTTACAGTTTATATATGAATGAAGTTCAAAAATAATTTCCCACGGCACACCTGATGATCTCTCACGGCACACTAGTGTTCCGCAGCACACTGGTTGGAAATCACTGACCTATGGAGGTGGCCAGCTTTCATAAGGTGACATTGGCATGACTCCGTGAGTGAAGGAGGGTGGAGAGGCATGAGCAACATTGGGGGCTCCCGTGTTGCCACAGAATTGATGGGGGAAGCCGAGCACATGTCGCACTCCAGGGAAACGTGGACCCTCTAGATGTAATCACACAACACCGGCACTTGAAATATAGTCATTTATTTAAAGCAGGCAATATCCAGTAATGCAATAAAGAATAAAAGAGTAAAAGGAAAAAAAACACAAATCTATAATCCAAGCAGGAATGTTCCAGGAACCAGAAGTAGCACAGATAATATAAAATCCAATAGAATCCAAGAGAATCAAAGTCCCAAAAACTCAAACTAGAATTTCGATATCCCATAATTGGCATTTTCCTCCATCGCCCGAAAGCAAGGACCTTAAAATTCCTTCTCTGCTAGCTGTTTCAGCCCAGGTGTTTATCTCACACTCCTCTGCTTCAAACGGGCAAATTCCCAGGGAAACTCAGCCCTTGCAAATTCCCATCCCTTGTATCTGCTTGCACTTCAGATCCCACAATCCTGGTAGCCAAAGAAGCCACAAGCCCAACAGCACACCATGTGCACTCACTCCATCTGATCTTCCTTACCTGGATCGAGAGGATGTGGGGCATGGGCCACCAGATTCCCCATGACGAAGCAGATAGATGCCGGCAACCATGTGACAAAGTCAAAGGAGAGGATGGAAACTTCAACATGACAAATGTGATCTGCTTCTTGGCATTCAAATTTGAAGCAGTAGTAACTTGTCAAACGTTTATTTATTTATTTATTTCGCATATTTGTATCTTGTCCTTCTCACCCCCAAGAGCCAACCTTAAGAAATGGGGCTACAAAGTGGAATCCATGACATGCGAGTGTGGAGCAAAGCAAACCACAGACCACACCTACTGCAATGCAACCTGAGCCCTGCCACATGCGCAATGGAGGACCTTCTTCTCTCTCGGCATGACTTCGCGAACGAAGATTCTTAGGAAGGACTCATCCCACGCTTTTCACAAGCGCGTTGATGACTAAAAAGGCCAATCTGAGATAGGCAAGTTCGGTTGCAGAAAGCACAGCACAAAGTCTCCTTGGGTGATGTTGTTTCCAAGTTGCGGTTCTTTCTGCGTTGTCGTTTCTCTTCGAGGCCCGTTCGGTGTGTCTTCTCGAAAGAGGCCACAGCATTGTGGATAGTGCGTCTCCATGCCTCCCGATGTGAGGCCAGGGTGGACCATTTTTGGTGATCAATCTGGCTGAGCCTGAGATGTTGTTTCAGGGAGTCCTTATATCTCTTTTGGGGGGAGCCTCTCTTGCACTGACCCATGGTGAGTTCACCGTAGAGTAGTATCTTTGGGAGGCGGTGGTCCTCCATCCTAGAGACGTGTCCTGCCCAGCGCAGCTGTGTTCTCAATAGCATGGCCTCAATGCTGGTGATCCCTGCTTGCTCAAGGACAGCAACATTAGTCACATAGTCGGTCCAGTGTACATTTAGGATTATGCGAAGACAGCACTGATGCCAGTGTTCGAGGAGTCGTAGGTGTTGGCGATAGGTGACCCATGTTTCATAGAGGAGAATAGACAGTACGATAGCTCTGTACACACTGATTTTGGTGCTTTGCCTCAGGTGCTTGTTGCTCCAGACTCTTTTGTGAAGCCTTCCAAATGCACTATATGCCTTTGATAATCTGTGATCTATCTCTTTATCAATTTTGGCGTCTGAAGAGATGATGCTTCCCAGGTAGGTGAACTGCTGAATGGACTTAAGCACAGATTTGCCTAAGCTGACATGGGGATGATGGTGTTCTTCCTGTGGTGCGGGCTAGTAGAGGACTTCCGTTTTCTTCAGGCTGACTTCTTATAGCAACACCAAAGGAACTCCAAGAGGTGGCTAGCTATTGGTCAAATACCAAGTTTGCAAACTTTGTGTTTTGTTTGTTTGTTTTTTGTATGCAATACAACTGTTTGGTCCGCGTCTAACACAATAAATAAAATAAAACCCCGAGGGGGGGACTCATGGCAGTTTCACGACAATTTATAAATAACAATTACAATTAAAACAATTAGTTAAAACATCATTCCTTTAACATTACCTAAGTTCAAAATCATAATCCAGGTCAATCCATTGTCGGTCACAGAGAATCGATCTCATTCTTGATTGCTGCATCTACTGTTTATGTATGTTAGCTTGGATTCTGTTGCCAACCCTATCTAAAGTAGACCCATTGAATCACTAAGATTTACCTATGTGTTGATTTGCCATTCAACAATTTATTTCTTTATTTAATTGCCAATTGCATTGTTTATATTATGTCATTTAGTGTAGGGGTTTTTTTTATACACATCTTCGATTAAGCTTCCAAGGTGAGACAGGATGTTTGCTTCACACAGCTGTGTACTCTGAAATTGCAACATGTTCCTGTACTGACTTAACATTTTATTGAATGGGTGTATTCTAGTTATGACTAACTGACAGGATTCCAGCCAATACTTGTAAACAGCCAGAAGACTATTTGAAATGTCAAAAGGAAATTATATCTATGTCTAAAGTGATGGCTAGTATTTTAATAAGCAGAGTCATTTTGGAATAACCTTTTTGACTGAAAGATTGGCGATTCAAATCCAGGAGTGGGTTGAGCTCCCGCTGTTAGCCCCAGCTTGTGCCAACCTATCAGTTTGAAAACATGCAAATGTGAGTAAATCAATAGGTACCACTTTTGCAGGAAGGTAACAGCGCTCCAGCCAGTCATGCTAACCACATGACTTTGGAGATGTCTACTAGGCCTGTTTCCGATAATTGTATACATCCAATTTTCGGATGTTTTTCCCGGACTTCCGATAATTGAACCGATATCAAGAAGAGTGCCCCAAACAGGAAATGGATTTGCCATTCCGAGAGCTCCGTCGCCATTCTTGGAAAGGGCTCGGATGTCATTTCCTCCCTTTCTTGCTGCCTCTCTTCATTGGCTGATGGCTATCAGGTAGTTTCATTGGCTGATGGATATCAGGCACTAGGAATTGGCACAGCTGGCTAAGTGTCAGCTGCATAAGATCTCTCTGGCCAGTAGGTCATGAGTTCGAAGCCTGCCCAGCTTGAAGTGGGTGCTCGACCTTAAGTGTAGCCTGCTGTCGACCTTTGCAGCCCGAAAGACAGTTCATTTGTCAAGTAGGAAATAAAGGTACCACATTAAGTGGGGAGGCAAATTTTGAATGATTTATGAGGCCATAAAGAATCGCTGACGATTGCGGAAGAACAAGGAACTCTGGAAGGAAAACACTGAGAGAGAGATAAGGAGTGTGTCAGCTCCCCCTGGTGGCCAGATATTTGCCTCTGTTTGTTTATGTTCATCTAGATATGTCCAAATATGTCTAAATATGTCTATATATGTTGAACTGCAGGGATTGTCTGCAAGTATGTGTACTGTAATCCGCTCTGAATCCCCTTCAGGGTAAGAAGAGCGGAATATTTATTATTATTTATTATTTATTTATTATTCGGGCTTCTATGCCGCCGACTCCCTGAGGCTCGCGGCGGCTTACAGGAGCCGAAGGGCACAGTAAAATACAGGCAATAAGCAGTTAAAAACAATTAAAAACAACAGCAGTGCAGTAATTAATAACACAGTTAAAACAATGAACAGCACATCATCCTCAGAAGAACGAATAGATGGCGGGGCATGGGCAGGACTTACTCACCAAAGGCCTGCTTAAACAGGTATGTTTTACAGGCCCATCTAAATGGGAGCAAGTCCTTCATAGCCCGAGTTCCGGCCGGGAGGGCGTTCCACAGCATAGGTGCTATGACAGAGAACGCCCTCCGGCGGGTAGCAGTCAGCCTTGCGAGTTTAGCTGAAGGTATCTCCAGGAGATTGGAGTCCTATATAAATAAATAAATAAATATAAATAAAGTAAGTAAGTAAATAAATAAATAGTTTGTGTGAAATCACCAGATTTGTACCAGTGGCTAGTTTTGTCATTAGTAGCGGTCAAAAACGAATGGAAAAGGGATTCCCCATAGTTTTGACTCTCCGTTCAGCTGATTTTCGCGCATTGCGCAATCGCGGACACTATTTCCGAATACTTCCGTATATCGGAATACATCCGAAATCCATTTTGATAAAATCGCTTTAAAAATCTGAAGTGATTCGCATCCAAAGCCAGAACAAATCTAACATCCGAATCGACTTCCGAAGCGCATTTTTCCGTTCGAAAACAGGCCTAGTGTCTACGGACAACACAGGCTCTTTGGCTTAGAAATGGAGATGAGCTCCATCCCTCAGAGTTGGAAACGGCTAGCCTGAATGTCAGGGGAAACCTTTACCTTTTAATTTTACTTTTTTTCTTTTGTAATAATAATGTTAACAGACGACACAAGCAGAATGATGTTGGTGCATGCTAATCCAGTAAAAACCTTAAGAACTGTAACATAGATAATGGTGGCTTCATTATTGAGGATTACCTGATATTGTCTCCGCGCACCAGAGAAAAGGGTAGGACTCTTGCTATGAGGCTTGTGAAAAGTGTGGCTAGTCTGTGTCATAAAGAGAGGCTGCTGTAATCCTCAAGCCTGAAATTTTTGAAGATTTCTTGATAAATAATTCATAAGAAACTAGAAGGGCTTTGATGCCAGCTGGGTCTGATCTAATCGCGAGTAAAAATAGAATGGGTTGCCTGAACAAAATCACAAATTCAAGAATTAGAGATGCGGTCATGAATGCATATATATATACCGCATATATGCTTGTATATTCTTGACAGGGTTTTTTTTGGGGGTTGTAAATGCTCTCTTACAGGAGTTTTTTTGTGTGTGTGAAATGGAATCTAAAGGATGGAGTGTGTCAAATGTATGGTTGTCTTGATGGGAATACTGATTATTTCCCATAGAAATAATGATAAAATTTAATGGAATTACTGTAATATCAATACAGGTATTGATTGCCTTCAGAGGGCCAATGAATCTATCGACGGAGAATCTGGGAATATAGAGGGCCAACTATATTCTTTTTTCATAGTGATTAGTAGGGTTGTTTTCAAATTTCGGATACTCCCAAATTTTGGAAGTTTTTCGGATACTTCCGACTATTTTTAGCAATTTCGAGAGCAGCCCTTCCGAAAGGAATTCCAAAATCCGAATTCCAAATTTCGGAATTCTGAATTCCGAATTTCGGATGTCATTTCCGAATTTTCTTGCTGATTGCTCATTGGCTGATGGCTAACAGCTGACTTTCCCTTCTGCTGATTTTTTTTTGTCCATTTTTTGAAAGCCGACACCATTTTTGAAGACTTCTGAAGACTTCCGAATTTTGGAAATAATTCCGAATCAATTTCGAAATTTATTGGAATTTTTTCGGAAGTCTAAATAATCCAAAACGCTATCTATGACTAGATCCAAAACGAGTTTTGAAACTTGGGGGGGGGGGGGATGTAATCCTAGCCTCCTAGATTTCTACACTACGTTGGCTCTAAATGACGGTGGGATAACACTAAAATTCAAGAAATCGCACTTTATTTATTTATTTATTACTTATTTATTATTTGGGCCTATATACCGCCACTCTCCGAAGGCTCGGAGTCTTTGAGACTTTGAGTCTCGGCCTAACATGGAACATCTTGGCCCCTGGGCGCAACCCGACTACGGCTAAGGAGCGTGTCCCAGCCACCAAGATGATTCACCTGCAGGCCAAGGCCCGCTACATGGGCGAGATGCAAAGCGAGCTGTTTAGCTTGGACGACGCGAAGCTGAGGAAACACCTCTCTCTAAGCCATAGCCTCCTTCTACCAACATGTGTAGATTCATAGAGTTCAAAGAGATCACAAGGAACACAGAATCAAAGCACCTCCAACAGATGGCCATCCAGCCTTTGCTCCAAAGCCTTCAGAGAAGGAGACTCCATCACACTGTGAAGCAGCATATCCCACTACCAAACAGCTCTTGTCATCTGGAAGTCCTTCCCAATGTTTAGGTGGAAACATTTCCACCTGCAATTTGAATCCATTGCTCTATGTCCTATTTTCCAGAGAAGCAGAAAACAAGCCTGCTGCATCTTCAATGTGACATCCTTTCCATTATTTAAGCATGACTGTTTACAGACCGTTTATACTTTGGTTGCTCTCCTCTGGACGTGTCATTGTCCTTCATGAATTGTGGTGGCCGAAATTTGACTCATTATTCCAAGTGAGGTTTGACCAAAGCGGAATTGAGTGGAAATATTACTCTCTTCAGTCTAGACCAGGGGTGAGCAATTATTTTTTCCAAGGGGCCACACGAGAACCAAAAAATATTATGGAGGGCCGCACCTAAAGGCTGGACTACATTCTAATCTACATTATTTATTAATTTATTTACTATATTTACTATATATTACACATCATTAATATTAACATATTAATATATCAAGAAATATTCATATATTATTAGTATTAATATCATAATTATTATATTATAGTATATATATAGACATTATAATATATTGCAATTATAATATAATACAATTATATTATATTATTAATTTTTTATATTATTATTATTATAAAATAATAATAAAAACCACTAAAATTAAATTAAATTAAATTCAAGAAGACAAGGTGCGAACCAAGATGAAGGCTGACATCCTCAAGAGAGGAAGGATCTCAAGATGGAATGGCCCAATGGCCCCAGCCCAGAGTATGGCAAAGCGGACCCAGCCGCCACAGCAGCAGAGCAGACCAGAGCAGCAGGCGATCGGCGGCTGCAGGTCTCCGCCCACTCTCGCCCCCAGCCGTTTCCCAACTGATCGCCCTGCCATGGAATGCCTGCCATCCCTGGAGGCGATCTGGGCTGCAGGGGGAGGCAGTCGGCGATCTGAGGTGGCTGATCGCCCTGGCGATCAAGTCTTCCGGGTCGCCAGGGTGATTGGCCCCGCAGGTCGCCAAGTGCTCCCGCTGCAGGCCCAGATTGCCTCAGGGATGGCAGGCACTCCAAAGCTGCCGCTCCTCCAGCCTGTCTGCCGACACAGGCCCCACAGAGTCCGCGATGGGATGGTGGCAGCGGCACCCCTTCCTCTTGGCCCCAATCCCGACACCCTTCTCCCCGGGCCAGCCAGAATCGGCTGCTCGCCCACATCCGGCCCGCGGGCCGTAGGTTGCCCACCCCTGGTCTAGACACTGTACATGACAATAACAATGTCCTTTCTAACAGAGTTATGCTGTTCATAAGGATGTTATGACGTTATGGTCATGGGCATATGGAGCACATTGAGTACTCTGGACATTGTGACAATGAGAAGAAAAAAATCCAAAATACTTTCCACTATTTTAAGCCCCATATGAATTATATAATGTGTGCACTTTCAATATTATAGTGGCATTCGTTCAGCCAGTACCTTGAAACTTGACATCTGTGATTTACTTTATGAGCACGGCACAGTTACACCAAATTTTGAGCTAATCCTGTAAAAGCGGTTAAAAGGCATCGAAAACTGACATATTAGGCCCTCTTACTCCAGATTTCAGACAGGCTTACCATATATCTTTTTCCAATTGTGGGAAAAAAACTACCAATAGCCCACTCAATTTGAACATTATATGTGGATAGCTATGCATGTGTATAGATATCAGCCTGTATACACATATTGAATATAATTTGTGAACACCTCAGTTCTTATTTTGTTGCACACTACTACGTGATTGTGGAGGAAAACACGTAGATTATAAAATGTTTAGTTGAACACTGGGAGGAAAATGTCATTTCTAAAAGGCACTTAATGCGTAGCTAGAGAACCCACTCTCCCTGAAGGCGCAGGTTCGCAGTCTGGGAGTGATCCTGGACTCATCGCTGAGCCTGGAACCCCAGGTCTCGGTGGTGGCCAGGGGAGCTTTTGCACAGCTTAGACTTGTGTGCCAGCTGTGCCCGTATCTTGGGAAGTCAGACTTGGCCATGGTGGTCCACGCTCTGGTTACATCCCGTATAGACTACTGCAATGCTCTCTACGTGGGGTTGCCTATGAAGACTGCCTGGAAGATGCAATTAGTCCAGCGCGCAGCAGCCAGACTACTAACGGGAGTGGGGTACAGGGAGCGCACAACTCCCCTCTTGCGCCAGCTCCATTGGCTGCCAATTAGCTTCTGAGCACAATTCAAAGTGCTGGTGTTGACCTACAAAACCCTGTACGGTTCCGGCCCAGTTTACCTGTCCGAACGTATTCTCCCCTATGAACCGTCAAGAGTGCTAAGATCGTCTGGAGAGGCCCTGCTCTCGGTCCCACCACCTTCGCAGGCGCGTCTGGTGGGGATGAGGGACAGGGCCTTTTCTGTGGTGGCCCCCCAGCTGTGGAATTCCCTCCCAAATGAAATCAGATCCGCCCCCTCCCTCCTGACTTTTAGGAAGCGGGTGAAAACATGGCTGTGCAATGAGGCCTTCGCAGAATGAAGGAGGAGATCGCGAAAAACGACTAAAGTCGCTAACCACTTGTTACTGACCAAATATATGGGTTAAGTTGGACTTGATTTTACTTTGGTGAAAGGCTTTTAAATGTATTTATTGTATTGTATTTTATTGTAAATTTTGTTGTAAATTTATGATGTTTTTACATTTTAAATGTTAGCATTGAATACTTGCTGTTTGCCGGTCTGAGTCCCTCTTCCGAGGTGAGAAGGCCGGGGTATAAACGTTTTAAATAAATAAATAAACACGTTTGAGGCCTTCCGCTCATAATTAGTTGATCATAATTATTACTCTAAGTCAAAGACAGCAGCAGACATTCTCTGTGTTTTGACAGGAAGTTGGTACAATCAAAACATATGTACCTAGCGAAGGAATAAGCAATCTGCAACTGCTATTTGCTTTCTTTAACTTGACATAATTAAGATAAATACACTCACATAGGGGTTTTCTCATTATAAAAGTTATACCTTTATTTAGAAAGATATGGAGATCAAGAGAAGTTAAGATATCTGAAAATAGTTAAATGAAGTGAGTGCCGGGAAGGTGGCACAGCTGGCTAAGTGTCATCTGCATAAGATCTCTCTGATCAGTAGGTCATGAGTTCGAGGCCTGTCCAGGTCGAGGTGGGTGTTCGACCTTTAAGTGTAGCCTGCTGTCGACCTTTGCAGCCCGAAAGACAGCTGCATCTGTCAAGTAGGAGATAAAGGTACCACATTAAGTGGGGAGGCAAATTTTGACTGAATTATGAGGCCATTAAAGAACTCCAGGAACGCTGAGGAATGCGGAAGGAACAACAAGGGACGCTGGGAATGCTGAGAGGTGAGGAGTGTGTCAGCTCCCCCTGGTGGCCAGAGTTTGCCTCTGTTCATCTATATTTATTTATTTATTTATTTGTTTGTTTGTTTGTTTGGACTTCTATGCTGCTAAACTCCCTAGGGCTCGCAGCGGCTTACAAAGCCAAAAGGCAAACAAATACCATAACACTAAAAGACAACAAGACAATACAACAGTCAAAAGGGGGTGGGGGAGGGGGCAGAGTTCTGGACTGGAACGTGGAGGGCCCGGTCCGGGCCTAGGCTGGTCCCAGTGAACCATCAAAGGGTGGAAGCCTGGGGGGTCTTAAGTGGAACTCCCCCCGCTGGTCACAAAACAAGAGTGAGGGCCGGCTTCCTCCGTCCTGTAGCTCGGCAAGAGAGGCCGGGCACAGTGGGGGAATGTTGTTCATCGGCCTACGCTCAAAGCCTGAACCCCAAAAGGTTCTCGGGTGAAAAAATCACCTGGACCTGGGCTCAGGGGCAGGAGGCTTCTTCCCTTCCAGGTGGCTGGCCGAGCACATGAGGAGCCCGGGGAGTCGATAACCCCGACACTGGGGGTCTCTGGGGGGGTCGGGGGAAGAGGGGCCGGCGCTCCCCGGCCTGCGACGGCGCCTCCTCCGGGGGCGGTGCTGTTTCCGTTCAAGGCGTCCGCTCGCTGTGTCGTCCTCTAAGTTGGCCGCCCTCAGTATTGACCCTCTGCAAGCTGGACCACCGGTCTTACCCGAGTCACCCGCCGGTGACGGGACAGAAGGTGGTCGAGGCAGAGAGTCCGGGGCTGCCAACAGCCAGCGGCAGGCCCGGCGGCGGGCCTGGGCCCCAGGGGCCCTTGCCAGGACTCGGGAGACATTGAGGTCCTCCGGGATCACTGGCTGGGCGCCCAGTAGCGGTGGTTGCTTCTGGTCAGGGAGGGGCGGAGTCAAGGGGCCCGGCATGAGCGAAGGGGGTGGGGCAAGAGACGCTGAGCAATTCGAGCTGGGCGCCATCTTAGTGGACTCGGCCACCGCCCGTTCCTCCCGGCCAAGGGGAGTCCCGCGCCCCAGTGCCCTCCAAGGGCTCCACCATGGGTCCTGCACGGCCTCGGCTCCAACCAGGGGCCTCTCCTCGAGGGAAAGCCCCCCCTCGATGCTCCAGTCAGCAGGGCTCGGGGAGAGGGGGGCCCAAGCGGGGGCTCCAACAGCCCCGGGTTCGGCCGCGGGCACCCCACTCGCCCTCCCTTGTCCGTCGTCCCCTTGGCTGTCCCCGCCGGGTTCCGCTGCTCCTCCCTCGGGGTCCGCGTGCATCGGGTCCTGGCTTGGGCAGCATGGCGGGTTCGGTCCTCCACCAGCCGCTGTCCTCTGGGTCGTAGAGAGGGGGCTGGAATGGCGTGCGCCCTCCCCGCAGCAGCAGTGGGGCCGCTTCGGCTCCCGCCCTCCGACCTCCCCCAGCCGGGTGGCCAACTGCTCTACCAGCCGGCCAAAGGCAAGAAGGAGGGAGGTGAGTTCCCGGATGGAGTCCAGTAGGCCGTCCTGGGCTCCAGTAGGAGGGAGGTTGGTGGCCACCCACTGGATGGCGAGGGGGGTGGGGGGCTCCGGTGCCAGCTCCCCCGAGTCCGCGTCCGCCCCCAGGCCTGGCCAAGGGACCAGAGACCGTGGCGGACAAATCCTATGGGTGGTCCTCCTTGACCACACAGCGGCTCCCGAACTCGCCGAGCTCGCCCGGATCCTGGCCACCAGGGCCGACTCGGCTGACCTCCAAGACGGCCTCTGCTTCAAATTGCAGGGCTTCCAACGGGGGCGGGGGGCCCACCAGCGGTTCCTTCAAGGGCCAGGGGCTTGCCCCGGAGCACTGGGGGACACTCCCTCTGTTTAGAGAGGTCAACCTCACCAGCGACGCCGTTGCATAGGAGAAATCACCAAGGCCTTCGCGGAGCTCAGCGTCTCTGCTTCTGCTCTGCGCGGCCATCTTAGTTTTTAATAGTTTTTATATGTGTGTATGTGGAAACGGCAGGGATTGCCTGCTAAGTATGTTTATCTGTAATCCGCTCTGAGTCCCCTTTGGGGTGAGAAGAGCGGAATATAAATAAAGTAAATAAATAAATAAATAAATAATTGTTGACATGGATGACAATTAGGGTCCATTTGAGATAAGCTTTGCATTATTTTCTTTAATTAGTTGTTAGGTAACCAAGTTTATTGAAATCAATGGGATTTGGGGGCCGGGATTAATATGTTTTTTATTTTCAAATTTCATTTTCATTTTTTTTTAAATCATGAAATATGTGTGTGTGTGTGATTGCATGTATGCATGAACTTCCTAACATCTATTCAATATTTTTATTTGGTTATATCCTTCCTTCCTTCCTTCCACCTCTGCCAGTTTAGTGACATCCCATCCCTTGGGTTGGAGACATTCATATATAAATCCATTCTTCCTTCCTATTACATTGTTTTTCTATTCTTCCTTCAGGCCTGATATTTATTATTTATAAATTCCCTACATGAATTTTAACAGGTTAAATTATGAAGCTTTCTATTAAAAAAACTTTTCCTTTTTTTGCCCTGTCTTTGTGATTTTAGATATTTAGTTGCATATTGCTTTTATTTATATGTATGTATCTTTTTATTGTGTTCATTGATGGTGTTTTGATTTTATTTTATTGTAATTTGTTGTTTGGGCTTGGCCTCGTGTGAGCCGCCCTGAGTCCCCATTGGGGAGATGGGGCGGGGTATAAATAAACTTTATTATTATTACTAGCTTGGGGACCCAGCGGTGCCCGGGTCATTTGAGAAAGGCATTGGTTGCCTGTGGTGTAAATTGAGTCTAGATCCAATGTCAGCAGGGTTCAGTGGATACTGGTGAACTGCTACTCCCATATGCATGTCCCATTGTCCATTTGTATCCTTTCCCAAACCACACCAGGATGTAGAGTGGTGTAGAGTGGGTAATGTGTGCCAAGTGTGGACTTGATCAGTCATTGGTGTGGTTCATAGTTGTTTCTGGAAATGAGTGAAGGTCCTGGAAATCCCATCATCCATTGTGCGCTATCCCCAAATCCGCACCAGGATGTACAGTGGATCATGGGGGCTCTGTGTGCCAACTTTGGCCCAGATCTGTCATTGGTGGGCTTCACAGTGGTCCATGGGAGCCGAAGCAAATTAAAGTACTGGAAATCCCATTATTTGTGGTCCATCCTCTCTTAAATGGCACCAGGACGTAAAGTGGGTCATGGGGTTTATGTGTGCCAAGTTCGGCCCAGCTCTGTCAATTGTGTGGGTCACAGTGGCCTGTGGAAAAGGTGATACATACACACATACATACCCACATACACTGACTTGTATTATATGTACTAATTAGGGTACCTGGCAGTGCCTGGGATATTTGAAAAAAGGCATTGTTTGTTTTGGGGTGGTAGGTAATATCATGTAGTTAATTAGTAACATTATTTATTAGAAAAAAGCCAGTCTTCGATTCAGTTTTATTAGTGCTCCTGTTAGGAAATACATAAGAATGTGGATGAACCTCAATTCCCAGAACTGTGGGTCAATCCTCCCTAGACCAGGCCTGTATACACAGCTGGCCATGTTGAGTCTGTGTGCCAAGTTTGGTCCAGATCTGATGTCAGCTGGGGTTCGTACTCTCTGTATAAGAGTGAACTACAACTCCCATATGCCAAGGGCAGTCACCCTTGGTCATGTTGAGTCTGTGTGCCAAGTTTGGTCCAGATCCAACGTTGGCTGGGTTCAGTGCTCTTTGGATGCAGGTGAACTACAACTCTTATAAATCAAAGTCAATTCCCCATAAACCTGGTCATTGGGGCTCTACATCCCAAATGTGATCCAGATCTATTATTGAAGGGGGTCTGCCTTGATGCAAGGTGAACTACAACCCCACCGTGTTGAATCAGTCTCCCAAACCCATGCAGTCTGTTCAGTTGCTGATCAATTCCTCTCTGCTGTGTGCCACAGGAAAGGGCAGGAAAGGGTTAAGGGAGAGGCAGTGGGTGGGGTGATGCAAATGCCACAGTAATGGAGAGAGAAAGGAATCCTGGGATGCCTGCCTGTGTCAGCTCCGGTTGGTTCGTTTCATGCCATAACGGACCAAGCCGATCGCGCCAAGTGATAATGGACACTGCCGAGCGGGAAACCACCAGGCTCATCCCCTTTGATCTGGCAGATACCTTCCTGGCCTTTGATATGTGGACTGGCCATTTGGTCAAGCCTCGGAAGGAGGGGCCCAGCGGGGGGCGGGTCGGGGAGGGATCCTTGAGGAATGTTTGCGCGGGCTTTCTTTAGTCTATCTTTGTTCAGCGTGGAGTAAGGAGCTCAATAAAAGATCTATCCTTCAACTCAGCTTGGAGTGAGCCTGCTTTATTGGGACCCCCCTTTCCAAGCATTACATAAAGATAGACTCACCAACTTCTACGGCCGTGAAAGCCCTCCGACCGTAACCAACTTCGCAGAGATGTTTCAAGTCGACGGGACGCCTCGCGGGGAGCAACCTCCGGTAATCCCAGACGAGGAGGAGGAAGACGGAAGCGAGGACGAGGTCGAAGCCGGAGCGTCCGGTGGAGAACCGCAGGTGGTGGTGCCCGGGATGGAAGATGGGGGGATCCCTGACCAGACCCGACCACCGAAGGATGTTCGTCGCAAAGTGAGAGCACCCAGTAACGAAATGTTGCGGATGGAGGTGCAGATGTTCCAGATGTCGGAAGCCATGCAGAAGATGCAGGCGCAGTTGGACATGCTGATGAGTAGGCCGGAGGAGAGGCCTTGGGGAACCCCCGAGCCCGTCTTCTCCGGAAGAGGCAGGAGCCGAGGCGCTACCCGGTCCGGGAGGGCCGCGGTGAGGTTCTCGGAGGAGCTACTCCCACCCCGAGGGGATGCCTCTACACCCCCATCCAGGCCTGGGGACCAGAGCCAGGAGATGACGGGATCGAGAAAGAGACTTGAAGGTAAAGTTCGACGGGGACCCCGCCAACTATCCTATTTTGTCACCAACGTCCAGAATTACATGGTGGACTATGGGGACACGTTCCCCTCGGAAGCGGCCAAGGTGCGGGCTGTGGGAGCCAACCTAAAGGAGGCCGGCCGACTGGCTGATACAGCTAACAGACACTCGATCACCGCATCTGCTGCGCTTAGCCGCCCTGCTGGAGGCCTTGCGAATCCGGTTCGGGGACCCGTTAGCCGGGGAGAAAGCCAAGGCCCAGTTGAGAAGGATTTACCAGGGCCAGAAGACCGTCTCAGAGTACGCTCTGAACTTCCGAGCCCTAGCGGGGAAGATCCGGGGGTGGTCCGAATCCACCA
>JARBWK010001132.1:0-21114 GCA_030556195.1 Anolis apletophallus | reverse complement strand
CTCCCTCGCTGCTTCTCATCTCCACCTGGTGATCGGAATCTATGCTAGGCCCAAACAACATCTCATCCCATGCCAAGCTCTCCGTGGCGACTGAGGCCCATCCGAAGGGCCCTGTGCTTCGCCCCCCAGTCATCTAGCTCATCCTCTGAATCCACATCTGCTGCAGGCCCTAATGCTAATGGAACCCCAGGACTCATTCCCAGCCCTCCAGGCACAAACGGGAACTGCTGTGCTACAGACAGTTGGGCAAATATAATCCAGATTTTAAACGTTCTGCGGGGAAATTGGGATTTGGGATTCAAAATGTCTCCTGAATCCACAGTATGATTTTCCCCTTAAGTTTGTAGGCTTAGGGTTGTTAATTTATGTGGCAGTGTCAACACCAGCAGAGTAAACTAATATAAAGCAAGAAAATTGCTCTTGCTCTGCATAAACAAACTAATACAGAGCAAGAAAATTGCTCTTGCTCTTCATTCATCTTTGGGGATATCACCATGTAGCAGAATGTCATTGGCTACATGACTTTTTACTGCTAGGAACAGGTAACCAATGTAAAGATTGGTGTTTGCAACACATACACATGGACATAAAGCAACTGTTACACCTGCAATAGGCTTGCATAGCCAGTACCTGTTCTGACTGGGCCTATATGAAAGATAACTGAAAGGGAGGTGGTTTTCTTTGAGAATAACTGATAATGTAGAGCAGAACTACTCCCACAGTTTTAGTTCACCCTTATTCTCCTCATTGTGCAGTAACTAAATGCTAAATTCAATCATTATCCCAATTATAGCAGACCTATTGAACTAATAGGATTTATATAAGTATTGACCCAATGGGTTCAATCCATTTAATCATTCTACCCTTCTTTAGATTAACAATTTAATATTTTCAAAGCAGGAACGATACCTAAGTGATGAATCTCCTAGCCAACAGATAGTGTTGATTCAAGAAGACACAATACAGGTCTTAATGGGTTTCAGGGGAATGTAACCCCATCCAGCACAGGCTGGATCCCTATTCCCTGATCTGCCTTCCAACTGACCAGGAGCACCTCTGTCTTGTCTGGATTAAGTTTCATTTTTTTGCCCCCATCCAGTCCATTACTGGTTTAGGGTCAAGATAGCTTCCTTGGCTTTAGTTAGAAAGGAGGAGTAGAGTTGGTTGTCATCTGCATATAGGTGGCACCATACTTCAAAACTCTGAATGACCTCTCCCATCAGTTTCATGTATATGTTAAACAGCATTAGGAATAAAATGGAACCCCAAGGACCCAACAGGTCAATGGCCAGGGGATTAAACAAGGGTCCCCCAGCACCACCTTTTGGATGTGGTCCATCTGGAAGGATTGGAGTCACTTTAACACAGTGCCTCCCAGTCCCATCCCAGCAAGGATGCTATGATCAATTGTATTGAAAGCTGCTGAGAGATCCAGGAGATCCAACAGGGACACACTCCCCCTGTTTAGCTCTCTGCATCCACCTAGGCGACCAAAGCTGTCTCTGTTCCATAGCCAGGTCTGCAACCAGATTGAAATGGATCTGGATAATCAATTTCATCAAGAAATCCCTGAAGTTGAGAAGCCACCACATGCCCCAAAACCTTGCTCAAAAAGGGGAGGTTGGGTACTGGCCTATAGTTGTCCATTACAGAGGGGTTCAATGATGTTTTGTTTTAATATGGGTCTCACAACTGCCTCCTTTAGACAAATTGGAATTCTGCCTTGTTCCAAGGTGACATTGATCACCACTCACTCTGCTAGTTCTCCTTTGGCCTATTAAACTATGTGGCAAATATTGTCTCATCAATTACAACTTGACCCATACACTGACTCTATGGTGGAACCCAGATATGAAAATTGGTAGTGAAATGTTTACTACAGTCTGTACAACTTCGGAGACATTAATTGAGGCCAATCATGTAGCCAAACCAACTTGTATGGGTCAAGTTGCAATTGATGAGACAATATTTGCCACATAGTTCTAATCTATTTACTTATTTACTTATTTATAGATATAGATATAATTGTTATCTATAAATTACTATGACATAAGAGGACAAAAGCAAGAATGGAATATAAAATTAGAATATGCAGTTCTGGCTAATCAATAGCTATCCGTTTAAACATTTTTCCAAAACCAATTTTTTCAGTTACTTTCTCTCTAAATGTTTTTATTATGAGACAACTATAAAACATGCATTCTGGAAGCATTAGAACATAAGAACATAAGAAGAGCCATGCTGAATCGGGCCTCAGCCCATCTAGTCCAGCATTCTGTGTCACACAGTGGCCCACCAGTTGTACATGGGGATCTCTAGCAGAAAGGAGGGCAAAACCTGACCTGCTCCCGACCCCCACAACCAGTACCGGGAAAATCCTGCCTGCCTCCATCAACACAGGGGTGGCACTTGGATGTCCATTTCAGTAACTACTGATTCCCTTGGCATCCATGAATCTGTCTAATCCTGCCTTGAAGCTGTCCAGGCTGACCGCTGTCACAACCTCCTCTGGAAGTGAGTTCCATAACCCAATGACCCTCTGGGTGAAGAAATATTTCCCTTTATTAGTCCTAACTTTCCTGCCTTGGAGCTTTATGGAGTGCCTGCTAGTCCTAGTGTTGTGTGTCAGAGAAAATATTTTTTTCTTTATTCACCTTTTCTATCCCATGCATGATTTTATACACTTCGATCAAGTCGCCTCTTAAACGCCGTCTTTCAAGGCTGAAAAGACCAAGGCGTTGCAACCTGGTTTCATAAGGGAGCTGGTCCATCCCTTGGATCATTTTTGTTGCCCTTCTAGCAATATTACATCTCCAAAAATTGGCTGATTTAGGAAGTTCTTTCTTGTACAGCCATTGTGGCAGCCAATATACCCCAAAGAGCAATTTCTGATGTATAAGACATAGTCAAAGACTATAACCATACTAATTTCAGATGTATTTGAATACAATCACCAAAATTTCCGAACACCACTCATGTGGGAACCAAGGTCCTATTGTGTCTGATGAAGTTTATGCAACAGTAATTGTGTTACAAATTGAACAACAGCAAGACTGCTCTCTTTGCATGGGGAAAATGGTGTGCCTAGCAGGAAAGTGTGTAAGTGGATGTTTGTCTAGTTAAAATAGTTCTGCATATGATACCAGCATATGGATACGCAGAGATTTCCATTACAATTTTTAAAAAGTTTAGCTAGTCTATAATTTGCCTACATTTCCATCTTTGTATGCTTTAAGATAGAGATGTCATTTCAGAAACTGGATCTAAGCCATTTCTACATAGATCATGGGATTCTGGTAATAATGAGAAAGATTTGCTCTTGAGCCTGAGTAATTATCCAACCATTTTCCCTGGAACCCATACACACCTTGATTTGGTATAGCCATTCATTTTCACCTGATAGCTGTTTAGCATGTTGTCTGTGCAATGGCTTGACAGTTTTTGGCAAGGCCTGAGTGGGCAGATGTCCATGCCACACAGTTGGTGCCCATGTTGACAATCTAGCTCACATTGCGAAATGAATGAAGGGGTGTGGGGAGATGAAAAGCTCTTCCTCTACCTCAGTGTTTTTCATGTGAATAGAATTTGGCAATAGAGAAGCAGGAGGAGGATTCTCCTCTATCTGTCCACATTTTACTCCATTCTAGTTGTAGGTGAAAAAATCAGTCTGCAGGACTATGTTGATTCAGCTTTTCCCTCTTGCATAATATTTATATTCGAGATAGGGATTGAGAGTTTACTACACATAAAAGGTTGGAATTTTTAGAAGCGTACCTAAGGGTGATTATATTCATGATTTTATTTATTTGTGACATTTTCTCTAGGCAGATCAAGGAGGAAATGGATTTTTTAAAATCATTCCCCCCAAGTCCTAGGGGCAGAGCCTGTAAACACTGGGACACTGGGACTGGGCATAATCATGCAGGCTATGGCATTCCTCTAACACAGGGGTGTCAAACTCATTTTCAATGAGGGCAATATCACTGTTATTGTTGCCTTCAAAGCACTGTCGATAACTGTAAGACTGTATAAATTTATTGATGTTGTCTGGCATTGAAAGCCTCCTGGCTCACATAAAATAATGTGTGGGTCAAATTTGGCCCATGGGCCTTGCATTTGACACAAGTGTTCTACGGGAACAGGTAATAACACTTGAGTAAAGCTTCATTTTCACCAATATCTGAGACAGGCATATAGGAAAAGAGATGTCTAAGTTCTTAGAGCCCTTCCACACAGCTGTATAAAATCAACATTGAATTGGATTATATGGTAGTGTGGACTCAGATAATCCAGTTCTAAGCAGGTATTGTAGATTATCTGACTTGATATTCTGGGTTGCTTGGCAGGCCCTATATTCCAGGATCTGATCCCAAGTATTCTGTTTATTTCAGATTATCTGGCAGTATGGACTCATATAATCCAGTTTAAAGTAGAAAACCTGGGATCAGATCCTGGGATACTGGGCCTGTCTGGAAGGGCCCTAAGTTTCTTGCTAACAGTAGTGAGGCAGATGCTTCAAGAGGCAACAATGACAATCCATCAGGCTGTTCCTGCTTAGCCCTCTTGCTATTTGGCTTTCTTGCAGGTATATGTGTCCAAAATGCTGTCCTAATATATTTCCAAACCTTTGATCTCATGAAATCTTGAACTAGCCCTGAAAGTTTTGACATTGTTTTGAAACTCCCTGCCTATGAATGCCTGCTTACATATTTGTTTCACAACTTTACACAGTCAGTAAACACTGCTCTTTTTTCTTATGCAAATATTACTAATCTCCCCCACCCTTGCCCAAATGTAGATTTTATAATGTCACCAGAAATGTTTCTGTTGGGCATCATGGATAAACAATTGAAGAATAAATATGGATCACTTCTTTGGTACATGACAACCACAGCAGGATATATATATATATATATATATATATATATATATATATATATATATATGTGTGTGTGTGTGTGTGTGTGTGTGTGTGTGTGTGTGTGTGTGTGTGTGTGTATTCTGCTCAAACTTGAAAATGGACTGACACACTAAAGAATGGATTATTAAGACTGCTGCATTGGCCCAAATGGCCAAATAGATATGGATTTTATAGGATAAGTCAATTTAAGACTTGCAGAAAGAGTGGAAATAGTTTTCAATACGTAATGAGCTGTGGCTTTCAGCAATTAGTAGGATTATTTAGTTGGACCTTCAATGATAAAGTTTTTTTTTAAATTTTCTTATTTTCATTACAGATAGACCAAACATATGAAGCTTTGACAGATTTCTCAATAAAATGGATGGGGAATAAAGTAGACAGGGGATCCTTCCACACAGCCATATAACCCAGAATATCAAGGCAGAACAACCCACAATATTTGCTTTGAACTGGAATATCTGAGTCCACACTGCCATACATCCCAGTTCAAGAAGATAATGTGGGATTTTATTCAGATGTGGAAGGGGCCTCAGACACATATGTACCTTATCACCTGAGCTGAGTGAGTTAAAAAAAATAAAGTTACATTGTAGAAAAGTGACACACAATCTGTTGTCAAATATTGGTAGTTGACTTTTGCCAGTTAATGGTTGGATGAAGAAGAATTCTGTTATCTATTTTTCTTGTAACCAATATATTGTATTGGTGTATGTAATCCATTTTGATAAGTTTTCATTTCAAAGTTATAGTTTTATTATCTTTTTAAAGAAAAAAACCAAAAAAACCAAAAACCTTACTCTCTTTTCTTATTACCCCACCGTTCCTGGAGCATGTGACCTTCTGTGCATATTTACAGCTTAGATCCGAGCTACCATGGCTAATGACATATCAATTGAGAGTCATTATAATACTCAATTTTTCTCATCCATATCAAGAGAAAATCACAAGAAATCAAGATATGCTGTCAAAAATGATCCAATAGCATGAGATTTCTTGTGCTTAGGAACTTTTTTAAAATTGCAGGCAAATCTTTTTTATTTTGTGAAGCACAAAATCGTCATTTTCCCCACAAGTCCCAACACAGAGAAATTAAAATGCACAAAAATACTGTTAAAATGATTGAGTCTTATATGCAAGTGTAAAATCAGCAAAGATGTAAATCCATACCACACTCCAACAAGAACGGACAAAAAGAAAAGAGACATCTTGGTTCTAAAACTATTGTGAACTAAAGAAACGAATGAAATTGCAAGTTTACATAGTCTAATCATTGTATCTAATACAAATAAATTTTATCTGCAGGTAATAACACCTGCCCATGTAATGTGACAGTATCTTTTTTTACAGTTACTTCATTTTAGCAAGCACTGTACTTGCTGAGACAGCACCATTGTGTTCAGTTGCACAGCATGACCCAAGCAAGAGAGCCATCAACAATTGGTATTTGGCCTGCCAAGGAGAAAGAACCACTAGGAGCCAAGAGTCTGACCCTTTAAGGCATAGTTTAGAAGAATTATGGACTAGGAACAAAACAAAACCTGCTTACAATGTTCAAAGAGAATACCATATTTAATTGAACACCAACTGGCCACTACCAGGGGGGAAAAACAATAATATTGTTATATTCTGGCTTAAATGTATAATTAAAGGGCACCACTTACTGTGCCGCTCATACCAGGTGTCTCTGTTATAAAAAAATATGGTTCAATATTACTGTACTATGGTTGTTGGAACAAGGTTGAGCAGCAGAAAAGGGGAATGAACAGATGGGCTGCAATTTGTACTGGACTTGGAAAGCCACAAGAAGGGGGGAAAGCCTTGTTTTATGGTTAAAATGTGTGTGTGGGAGAGGGGGTGAGGATGGTGATGTGACCGAAGCCTCCCAACTATTCTGAATATGGCTTGTGTTCCTGGCAACACACTGATCAGGAGAAAAAGTCCAGCATATGTAGGAATGGCCAGGGCACGTGTTTTGCATGTGTAATGACACACATTTTGGCGGATTATCTATAGATAGAAAAATAACCCAATATATCCCAATTAGTAATTCAAACCTGAGGTATGAACAGAGTTTGCAGTATGTTTGGCAAAAAAAAACCCCTCTGCTTAGTTTGTTAGGTCCCATTTCACTCAACAGCTATTGACAGATTAGAAACAATCACAATGGATAGATGAACCAATTCATTTACTATGTTCTGACTCAGAAGTTATAGCTAATATGTTTGGTGAATGCAATTGAGGCCCTAATTTGTCCATTATGGATTCTTTTCCATTTATACTGTTTGAGGATGTGGGCAGATAGCTAGAAGCCCTTTAATGAGCCTTTCTTGACTCATTAAAGGCTTTAGTAGTGGACTGAACAAGTGAGTGAAGAGAGTAGTCAGTGATTCCTTACAACAAAGCAGGGTTGTAGAATACCCAGTGGAAGCAATTGTAAGGCATTTGCTGGAAAAAGTCGTCCCTGGATTCATCTATAACGAATAACTATGGCCCAGTGTTCAACCTACCATCTTTAGACAAGTTAATTGTGGCCTTCCAGTTCGAAGGATCCATTATAATCTGATTTAAGGCCTTGTTGGTTGCCTTCACAAGGAAGAAGAGAGGAAAACTGTGTTCTTCATAGCTTTTGATACCATTGATCATGATATCCTTCTTAGACATCATGGTGAGGGGTCCCGCAGGGCTCAATACTGTCCCCCATGTTGTTTAACATCTACATGAAGCCATTGGGGGAGATCATGCAGAGTTTTTGAGTTCAAGGTCATCTGTACACAGATGATATTCAACTCTATTACTCCCTTTCACCTGATACTAAGGAGGCTGTTCCGGTCCTGAACCGGTGCTTGGCAGCTGTAACAGACTGGATGAGAGTAAACAAATTGATATTGAATCTAGACAAGACAGAGGTCCTCCTGGTCAGACAAAAGGCCAAACAGGGTATAGAGTTACAGCCTGTGCTTGATGGGGTTACACTCCCCCTGAAGACGCAGGTTTGCAGCTTGGGAGTGATCCTGGATTCATCACTGAGCTTGGAATCCCAGGTCTCGGTGGTGGCCAGGGGAGCTTATGCACAGTTAAAAGTTGTGCACCAGGTCTGACCTTATCTTCGGGTGTCTGACGTGGCTATGGTGGTCCACACACTCGTTACATCATGACTAGATTACTGCAATGTACTCTACGTGGGGCTGCCTTTTAAGACTACTCAAAAGCTTCATTTAGTACAACAATCGGCAGCTAGGCTGCTCACCAGACCAGGATACAGGGAGCATACAACCCCCCTGTTACACCAGCTCCACTGGCTTCCTATCATATATTGAGCACAATTTAAAGTGCTGGCTTTAGCCTATAAAGCCCTAAACGGCACTAGCCCAGTTTAACTGTCCAAATGTATCACCCTCTATGAACCTCCAAGGATGCTAAGATCAACCTTTGGAGGCCCTGCTCTCGGTCCCACCACCTTCACAGGTGTGACTGGTAGGGATGAGACATAAGGCCTTCTCCGTGGTAGCTCCTCAGCTGTGGAACTCCCTCCCTCCTGACCTTTCATTAAAAAAACCTTAAAACCTGGCTGTGGGGTCAAGCTTTTGAGCAATAAGTTGGAATAATTGGGACGGCAATGTTTTAACTACCACAGTGGTTTGACCTGGATGATATTTTAATTCAGCAAACTGTTTTAAATTGATTGTTATAAAGTAATTGTTTCATAACGGCATGCTCAATTGTATTGTGATGTTTAATTATTGTATCGGCACTGTGGGTTGCCTGTTTTAAGCCGTCCTGAGTCCCTCTCTGGAGGTGAGAAGGATGAGGTATAAATGTCCAAAATAAATAAATAAATAAATAAATGTGTGTTTAGTAAAGGCAAGCAGTAGAACCTTAGTTTATTTTAACTAAAAGTTTCAGATACCATAGCTGTTCCTGGCCTGTAACAGGTTCACTGTGATTAAATAGATAATGTCCACTGCCTTTTTGTCTGGATGGGGATCTTCACTGCCTTTCCCTTACTCACATCCTTTTCATATATTTCACTGCTACTGTTCAGAATATTGTATAACTACTCACAGGGGCGGTCCTATGGGTAGGCCAAGTAAGCGGCCGCATAGGGCGCCATCTGGGAAGGGGCGCCATCTGAGAGAAGATGTTCTTCAGGCAGCGCCGCGGCTGCCTGCTTTTGGGCCCCAGCCTTGTGCACTCCGACACCGCTTCTGGGCATGTGCGGAGGTTTTCGCGCAGGCGCAGTTACTCCGGAGCTGAAGTTGAGCACAGGAGCAACTGTGCATGCGTGAAAACTTCCGTGCAGGCCCAGAAGCGGCATCAGAGCACACAAGGCTGGGGCCCAAAAGCAGGTAGCCGTGGCACTGCCTGAGGAACATCGGCAGGGCCAATGTTCCCTCCTTCCCGCCCGCCACCTTGCCTCCTCCTTCCTTCCTTCCTTCCTTCCTTCCTTCCTTCCTTCCTGCCTTCCCTGCTGCTGCTGCTGCCGCCGCCCTCCTCCTCCTCTTCTTCGCGGACCAGGGAAGAAGCCGAAGCCGAGGCCTGCCTCCCTCTTGCCTTCCTTCCTTCCTTCCTTCCTTCGTTCCTCCCTTCCTTCCGCAGGTGAGAAGGGGCGGGGGCACGCCAGGCAATGGAAGGCGGGGAAGCGAGGAGCAGGAGGATCATCATCATCATCATAGGACACTGCACTCCCTCTTTCCTTCTCTCTTTCCTTCCCTTTTTCTTTCCTCCTCTCGTTCCTCCTTTCTTCCTGCCTTCTCCACCTCTTTCCTTCCTTCTCTCTCTCCTCCTTCCTTTATTCAGTCCTTGCTCTCCTTCCTTCCTTCTCTCTTTACTTCCTTCCCTCTTTTCCAGGGGCGGTCCTGCCTGCGCACAGGAGCTTCTGGGCATCCGTGGGGGGATACTGTTGAAGTGCCAAAATAATGTTTGCTTACCATTTAAAATTACCTTTAGACCGCCCTGACTACTCATTTAAAAATATAGTTTCAAATTCACCATGCCTTTCCACAATGTCCTATGTACATTATATTTTCTTTCAAATTCTGGGCAAGTGGTCATAAGGCATAATAGATTCTGAAGCTACTCAAAACAGGTTACTTTGAAAAACAATAAATCTTAAAAATGAAAGAAAATTCCAAAATCATAAAATAACACTGCAAGGGAAAGCTCTACTGAGACCACTAACAGGAGCTTTGAAGTATCTTAAGGAGCCAGCCTTATTAAGTAGAATATGGTGGCTGTTTCAATCATTAACTGATTGCAAATAGTAATCTATTTAATTGTGTTTTTTTATTTTTACTGAAAGGGAAGGGGGAGGTGTTTGTGGGATTTTCTGATACTATATAATGTTGACTAACTTTAATACTATGCACTAGGCATGGTTTCGAACCAAAAAATGTCGATTCTAAAAATCAAATGGGGGGGAATTTTTTTATTAGTAAAAAGAAAGACTTACAAAAAATTTCAAAAATTTCTAAAATGTAACTTAATTACTAACGAAATTCGTTGTGTAGTTCGTATGCCAGAGCATGCGCATTCAGATGGTTTTGGCCTACAACTCCCATAAATCCTACCTGCTGTTAAATGGGTTGGGATTTCTGGGAGTTGTAGGCCAAAACTTGAATAAATCACACTGAATTCTAGATGGGACTCTCCAAATAGGAAGGAGGGAGGCAAGGAGGGAGGGAGGGAGGGGGGTATTCTATTCTTGGAAGCAGCAAAAAACAGGAGGAGCCCCCTCGCTCTTGGCTGCCTCTCTCACCCTGATCCTGAGGGAGCGAGGGCCCAAGTTTGCCCAGGCTGAGAGGAAAAGGAAGAGGCCTGAGGCTGTGGGGAATGGTGGGAGTTGAAGTCCAAAACACCTACCTGGAGGGCTGAAGTTGGCCCGTGCGATGGGGCAAGGCAGAGCAACGGGGAAGAGAAGGAGGGGGGGAGAAGCCAGCAGGAAAGAGGAGGGGGCAGAGAAGCATGGGAGAGAGAGGAGGAGAAGCGTGTGTGTGTGTGTGAGAGAGAGAAGTTGGCCCCTGCGAGACAGAGCAACGGGAAGAGAAGGGGGAGAAGCGTGGAGGACTACACTTTCAGAATGCATTGCCTAGCAGCAGCGTCACTTCCAGTTCCCCATAGAAATGCGGGAAAAAAGAAAGCTGAATGAAGGCGGGAAGGAAATGAGGGGGAGAAGACAGGGAGACGTGAGTACGTAGTACAATAATTAAGAATTTATTATGATCATAACGCAAATTGTTGGTCTCAAGGACCGTAAAAGAAAGTCTACTTCCTGGTTAGCTGCCGTGATGCGTATAAACTAGAAAGTCCCATTACATACGAATCACTTACGATTTCTTTTGATTTTCATAACTTTTTTCTCATGCCTACTATGCACCTTACTTTGAATCTAGCATTTTAGTATTTGCTACTCGCTTCATGCTATTATTTTTCTGCTGTGTCCCAGCATCTGGTGATCTTTGTGGAACGCCCCAGCAGATCTCATTATTGTGATAATCATTTCACATGGTTATATTGGCAAGTGGTCCACTGCCTATTTGTTCCCTATAGCCAGAACTTTCTCTGATGCTATTCTCTTCGCATTAGGCTGATATACTTACCATATAGTCTCTGAAACCCATTCCCCAATCCGTTACATGAGGGGGGGGGTAAGAGGCACTATATGGTAAGTATTTCAGCTTAATGTGGATAACCATACAGAACTGCTATGCTGCATTGAGTCATCTGGGATAGCAGCCATTGCCTGTTACAGTGATAAATGTCCTGCTTCAATTTTTTTTTTAAAAAAAACTGTAGGAGCATGTGGCATTCATTATTAGGAGGTCATCTCCAGATGACCTCATGGACTGAATGAGAAGTTGGTATCTCAGGATATACATGTTTTAAAGGTACTTCAAGCTTTACAAACAAGTAACAAATACATAAATATGGGTAACCTTGGGCACGCTCTCCAGCAAGGCAATCCTCTCTGGTGAAATTCTGCAAAGCAAAGATCATTATAAGTTCATCGCAGGGTCATCAAAAATTAGAAATAACTTGAAGGCACACAACAAGGAAAGAGCCAGGCAATGTACGTATATTGATTTAAGAACTACACTGTGATATTGGAAGAGGTGCTAATATAAAAACAATAATAGCTCTTCATTTCATATTCAATTGGAAGATAAATTAGTTGGGTTTGCATCACAAAGTGAAAAAAATGCAGTTCTTATGGGCTATGCACTAAATTCACATTGAGCCTACATGTATGGTACGCTACTGCTGCCTCACTGTCATGTGTAGCTTTGGGGAAATACCAATGCATCTTAAAGTCTCCAGCTCTGTCTCTTTTTCTAGTTGTCTGATTGTATGCATTTCCCCCCTATGAGATTGGTGCAGTTTGTCACAATTGCCTTGTTAAATGTTTGAATCATTGAGTGTGATAGTGACACTGAGACTGACTCTATACAATCAGCAGGGTGGGAGTTGCCTGCAGCTAAACCACTCCCTTGGGAAGGATTCTGTATGTTCTAACTGCCTGAGACCTGTCAGTGCACAAAACATCTAAGACAAAAGGAAAGGACTTTAAGAAAGCAATGATAATTTTCCCTTTGGAAGGCTGAGTCACCAGAAACCTGCTGTTTAATTCAGTTCTTGTGTGTTTGCTGACACTTGGGAAGCTGCAGCATGCATGCTTATAAGATTTAGCCCCTCTATATATATATTGAAAAGAATCTAAGCACCTACGTTCCTCCAGTTCATTTGAATATTGAGAGAATCCTACTTACAACCACATGATTATGTTTCCTAATAACCTATATATGAAAAATTATATCTGCCCTTCCTAAGCACTTGGGGAGAAAGTGTGGTGAAAGGGGCTTTCATGATGCCATCTATGTTAGTAGTACCATCGGACTATGGAAAACTGCCACACAGAGCCCTACATGGAAAGAGCCACATGGAAAGGCTTCCTGGCCTCAGACACAGTGCTAACGTGGAAATTAGGACAGGCAACTTCTGGTGAACCAAGTGCTCCTCACAGGATCTTGTAGCTAGGGGTGAAACCAAGCCCCTTTCCTCCACACCCATCTCATCTGCATTTTTATACTTCAAATGCCTTATGACATTAGTATACGGATTCATCATGCATCATGGTGACTCTGTGGGGTCCGGGGGGGGCCTAGAGTGTGAGTGGAGAACCCATTACTGTACATCCTGCATTGCCCTACTTACAACTGGCTTCATCTCACAAGGGGAAATGTCAGCTGCCCGATTTCCCCCCATTGTTTCAAAGGCAACACAGAAAACCACCTGTGTTGCTGCCATGGTGTGTATGATATTTGCTCGCCCGTTTCACCACAGAGACCAGGTGGAAGTAATGGGCTCACTAGTGAAAGGGGAGAGTATCCAGCATATGGTGGGCCAATAAGCCCACATGATGTAGTCGTAAGACCAGAATGATGAAAATGTTGCCCACAGACTGCCTTCACACTGACACCCACACTTGCTGACCCTAAAGTCTCCTTAGCAACTTGTAAAGCCCCCTCAACCTACATCAGTCTGACAAAGGGTGATATGGACTCATCCTTCCCAAATCATAGCATTTAGTTTGTCATCCCTAACACTTCCAAACAGACAAATTAAAGTCAACAGTAGTAAAAAAAAAAAAAAGAACACAATGAGGAGGGTGTAATCATAGATTGAGAGAGGGGAAATAGAAACACAATCACCGGGAATGTGGCACAGCTGGCTGGGAGTCAGCTGCATAAGATCTCTACTGACCAGAAGGTCATGAGTTCAAGGCCTGCCTGGGTCGGGGTGAGCTCTTGACCAATTGTGTAGCTCGTTGTGATTCGTCCAGAGTCCCCTGCGGGGTGAGAAGGGCGGAATATAAATGAAGCAAATAAATAAATAAATAAATAAACCAAAATAAAAACAAGAAAGATATGAGAAAGAATCAGGGAACAGACATAACTTTGGGATTTGAAGGATAGTTGAATATATTGTAAAAATACCATTTGATAGAAATTTTAAGTGTTTTTTTTCTAAATAAAATTAAAGAAGATTGAAATATTTTATAACTACGACCATAAACAGGCAACTTGGAAGTCATATACAGGTATGTCATCTTCTGAACCTGGAGATGGAAGATGTCCCTTTGTTAGACATCTTTCTCTTATATACCCAGACCTGACTATACTAACAAGGAAGGACCTTAACAAGATTTGATATCCTAAAGACTGCTGTAACTATGTGCAATAACATACAGGTTAAAGGGAAGCATGGAAACTGTTGTCATGGTTCCTGCTGGACTGAGCAATGACGTACATAACTATAGCAACGCCATCACAATGATGAAGTGTAAAATGATAGAGACAGCAGAAAAAATGTTGAGTGTTGAGACTGTATTGAGAAGGAAAGTCTCTTATTGAATGGGCTGCATATAGGAACATACAGGAGTCTTAGGTCCCATAGATTAATTTTGTCTCCGTGTAATGGCCATCTCATTACATCTAAGTTAAATCTATTCCAGAGCCTAAACCGAACTTCCAATCCCAACTAGAGTGGGATTCAATTGCTGAATGCTAAGATAAGGCAACCATTAATGTAGTGGGTCCACTCTACTTAGAACTAACAATTGGATTTAGCTCTCAGGCCATCAGAGCTAACTAATATGTTTCTCTGCTTGAAGTGAATGTGGCCTTCATCCATAGTTCTATATATGGATATAGGACTGCTAGTTAAATTTTACTACAGTGGTATGATGAGATCATATACGCTACGCAGATTAGTTTAGGAAGGACAATTTTCTGTTGCATTGAGAATGGGCACAGAGGCAAAAGATACATGGAATGGCCACTGCTGCCTCCCAAATATTTGTCACTTATTTAGCCAATGATAAAGCCAGCCCTGCCTACCACAACTTGAAATGCAAGCTTGAATCACTGCATCGTTGGAAGAATATACAGCTAAGTTGTGCAATCTTCTAAGAACATATGTTAATGGTTAATGGTTAATATTTTACTAAGATTCTACAAAGAGAGAGAGAGAGAGAGAGAGAGAGAGAGAGAGAGAGAGAGCATTTTTTTAATTCATGGAAATGATACAAAATAGAACACCACATATCAATCTGTATGTACAGTATTTTAGTGAAAGAGAACTGTATCAGAGTCTTCTTCAGTTCTTTATTCTATGACAATGAATTTAGTTTTAATGTAAGGGAAATCAGAGTTTTTTGTGTTCCATGCTGTTAAGAGAGATGATACATTTTCAGACTAATTTTCTTTCTGTCGTGTTCTCTGAGCTTTCCATGATACTGAATAAGAAAATGATGGCAAGTAATTATGAAACTTATACTTCTAGTATTTAGCACAGAGATGAAATAACCTTGTGTAAGAGGAGTTCTAACATTAAATTATAGCAATAATCAGCTAAAATGTGTTAGATGACGGAAGAGTTGACAGGTAAAGGAGACATTTACTTATGTTTCATTATGATTAAGAGATAATTAAATAGAATACATTTTCTTTTAGCAACTAATGTTAATACATTTATTTGAATAAAATCACACATGCAGAAGTTATGGTGTGATGAAATTTAAGCAAGTGATGAGTCGGGCAGGAGACTAATCAAATACAAGGATGGAGGGGGTTTGCAACATTTCAACCAATTAGGACTAATCAATTAATTAAGCACAAACAATTTTATTTCAGCATAAGCATTTAAGGACTACAATACTCGAATGTGTTGCCTTTTTGGTTTAGAAAAAAGTAGGATTTGACTGGGAAAGATTATGCTGAAATAGACTGATTAGTCTCAAACAAAATAACTAGCTTCATCCTGGGTTTGAGTCCCCATGCCCTTGTACAATCCTGGACTTTTCCTCAGCAGGTGGCTAGATGCTATCCTGGGTCAACACAAGGTTGACCAGCCCCTCATTGCTCCCTCAAAACTTACCTGAGGGGACCTGCCAGCAGCACAGACTCCTCTAAAGAGTCCTCCTGATGCTTGGGAATGATACGTTAGAGGGGGGGGGAGGTGGGCACCCTTTCACTCCTTTGGGTTCTAGGAGCCAGAAGAACCAGGGTGGCGATGGGGATTGATCCCTGGGATTGTGGTCTTGGAAGTCAATCCCCACAGGTCCAGCATCTCAAAAGACCTGGACCTTTCAGTAAGGTCCAGATCTGTTGAGTTGTTTAATTAATCCAGTTCACTTTGGATTAATCCGGGTTTGCCTGAGGCATTGTTTGGACACCTCAGGTAAGCCAATTACCTATCATGAGCTTTGGGCCTGTGCAGAAGGGCTCTAAGGGCTCTTATCAGGAACTCGTTTTGCTATATGTGACATTAGATTGAAAGGTATGAAACTGGTTTGAGGTATGAAACACAGTCTTCATGTAAGATGGTGGTTATATTAACCAAGAAAACAGGCCTCAAACTCTGTGTATTTCCCCCAATTTTTGGGAGAGATGTGTACCAGTGCTCCAGAGGTACAGGAGTTGAAAAGAAAAGGTGTGTGTGTGTGTGTGTGTGTGTGTGTCAATTGCAAATGGAGCTAATCTGTTACTTGCTCCAGGGAGTCAATTAGCACCCTGCTAGCCAGTCATGCTAGGTGTGTTTTTGGCAGACTCCTTGCTCTTGTATTCCAAACTCCACAAAGAGCTTCAGCAAGGACGGTTACCTACAGTGTGCTTTGTTTTCTGCGGAGCTGAATTCACCCAGCGATCTGGCGTATACAGTACTGTCTCCTGCAATTCCTCAAAGAGTTTGACTAGGACTATCCAGTGACTTTCTTTTATACACTTTAACACCTTTAATTCATATGGTGCATTGGTGGCATACATTTGGTAACCACTGCAGTTCCAAGTTGTTCTGAAACTGAATTCAATAGTTAATGTAGATGGGGTCATACATGGCTGCCTCTTTGAAAAGTCATCAAATAGAATGTCTTAATTGCTTAAATCCACGAAAGTGAAGAACTTTGGCCCCATAATTCTTCTCAAATTCTCCTCTGTGAATTTTGATTAATTTCCAAGTGTTTTTGATGTTAATATTTTTTGAGTTGAATTTAAGTGTTATTATTTATTCGCTCATCTATATTTATTTCAGCTCCATTTAAAAATAGTGTTTAATGACCAACAGTTGCAATTTCAGAGCAGAGCATCTGACAGAATGTATTGTTTGATATGCAGTGGTATTAATACTCAAGAAGTGGCAAGCAGCGTAATACAATTTAATACCATGGTATTTATATCAAGTATTTTATAGATAAAATAAACTAGTATCTGATAAGTAACTTGTATTAGCATTTAGTGCGTGACAGTGTAAGAGTTTCCAGCATTTCATAACCAACAATTTTATTCCCTTTATCTGTATTGTCCCCCCCCCCTTTTTTTTTTAATTCCCATTTTTTCCACAGGTGGAAGAATTGTGTAGCTTGGATGATAGTGCAATGTGGAGACTACTTGTTAAAATCCATCAAAAGCCTTGAATCTAAAACCCACAACCCAGCTACAATCAGAGATGGCAACATATTAAATAAACACACCCGAAACTGTGAATTTTGCTAATCAAGGCCTCCAGGAATACATTTTGATAACCCCAAGCAGTGTTATCTTCAGCGACTATGGTGCAATTTGTTAATAATGTTCCCATGGCAACTAAACCTTTCCATCTCTTCAAGGTAAGAGGCAAGAGTTGATTAGGACTGCATATGTTACCTTTATTCTGCCAGCCAATGTCTACCCAGTGCCAATATCTTTCTCACTGTTCCCATTCCTTGCTGCTTTCTTCAGAAGAAAGATAACAAGTCACCATCTCTCCATGAAGGAAGGCATTTGGACTCCCTGTTGCCTGCACAGTTTCTCTCTTTCCAGTATTGTGTAGGCAAACAATTGCTCTTTGTTGATCCCCCCTTTTCCTCATGTTTCTGTCTGCACTGTTTGTTGTGCCTCCAGATTCTTGCTTTGAACTCAACTGAAATACAGGAAGAACCATGCTTGTTGATGTATGTACTGGAAGAGGAAAAATGCAGATAAGAGAAGGAAGCGCAGAATTGCATATATTCCACTGAAACTATGCATACACATATGCCACCCACTTATTGTAGAGTCCCTGAAGTTTTCCACATAGCCTACTCTTCTTTAGCTTTATGGACTTGTAGGATCTTCAACAGAATTAATAGAATAGAAAACTTTATTGTCATTGTACATTGTACAACAAAATTACTGTATTTTCCGGCATACAAAGCAATTGGGGGTATAAGACGACCCCCACAACTTTTAAAGATAAAATACAGAGTTAGGGATATACTCGGCATTTAAGACTACCCCTCTTCCAAAACTATGCCCCCGTGGTTCCCACCACTCTCTGTTCAGGACCTCCTCCACCCTCACTGCTTACCTCCTCCGAAGGCTACTGGGCTTGCCTAGGCCAGTGGTTCTCAACCTGTGGGTCCCCAGGTGTTTTGGCCTACAACTCCCAGAAATCCCAGCCAGATTACCAGCTGTTAGGATTTCTGGGAGCTGAAGACCTGGGGACCCACAGGTTCAGAAGCACTGGCCTAGGCCCAAGGAAGTGCCTCCGGTCGCCGACTCCCAGCAGTACTGGGTGGCAGCGAGCCTTGGGAGCCAAACGGAGTCAGGGAACTATTGCTCCCAAAGGCACATATAAGGCATGCTGCCGCCCAGCGCTGTTGGGAGTCGTCTTCCAGAGGCCCAAGGAAGCATCTCCGGATGACTCCCAGCAGTGCCGGGTGGTGGTGTGCCTTGGATGTGCTCCCAAAGGCATTCTGGGAGCACTAGTTCCCTGACTCAATCAGCTCCCCGAATGCCTCTGGGAGCACATCCAAGGCATGTTACTGCCCAGCAGCGCTGGGCATCGTCGTCCAGAGGCACTTCCTTGGGCCTAGGCAAACCTAGGCAAGCCTTTGGAGGAGGTAAGCAGTGAGGACGGAGAATGGAGAGCAGTAGGCCATCACACCCAGCCGGTCTCTGTGGCAATGCAGCCTGCCACTCCTCCTCCCCATGTCCTCCCCCTCCCTCCTTCCTCCCCCTTCCTCCTCAGGCCACATCACTAAGGGGTTTTTTTCTTTTACTTATTATTTTTATTTATACCCAGCGTACTAGACGACACCTGACTTTTCATAAGCTTTTCCAGGCTTAAAAAGTCATCTAGATTACAGCTCTAGGATAAAGGCTATCTCTCAATCTATGTGTCTTTGTCTTTGTCATCCAGTACTGTCTAACAGATGGTAATAATTCAAAAGAAGAATATGTTGGGTGAAATGGATCCCTAAGAATGGATGCGGAGTATGCAGAAAGATGGTGCAATTTTCCCCCTCCTTCCATTTTTTATTAATGAAAAAGTCTCATGATCAAAAGCAGTGGTTCTCAACCTTTGGTCCTTCATGTATTTTGGACTTCAACTCCCAGAAATCCCAACCAACTTCCCAGTTGTTAGGAATTGTGGGAGCTGAAGTCCAAAACACCTGAAGGACCAAAGGTTGGGAACCACTGATCTAAAGTGATGTAGGGTTATGCTTTTTCATTGTGACATCATAATGGGTCTAAGTGTTGGACAGAAGACTGCTTCCTAGTAGGCTGCCGGGAATTCTTACCTTGAAAGCAGACTTGTTGGGTCCGAGCATGTTCTCTCAGAAATTGAGGAAAAGCTAGCAATGAAACCTTCTGATAACTTATCTTGCCTGCTTGGGTTGTTAATTAATCAGGAAAGACTGCACAGCTTCTCACGTGAAAGCACTTGAACCATGTCTTCCTGACCCATCTTGATGAACATTGTAAAAGAAACCCAGCCTCAGAAATAGAAATATCTTGAAAGGCTTGAACAACTCATTAATAGAAATATGTGTCTGTCCTTTGCCATTTTCTCTGAACAGGGAATGGAGAACATGTGGTCCTTCAGATGTTCTTGGCTTGCAACTTCCATCATTCCACCTTCAGCCCTGTTGGGTAGGACTCATAGGTATTGCATTCCAGTAATATCCAGAGTAGAGCCCCCAGTGGCAAAATGGGTTAAACCCTTGTGCTGGCAGGACTGCTGATCAACAGGTCAGTGGTTCAAATCTGGGGAGAGCAGGTTGAGGTCCCTCTTCTAGTTCCAGCTCCTCATGCAGAGACATGAAAGAAGCCTCCCACAAGGATGGTAAAACATCAAACATCCGGGTGCCACCTAGTCAACATCCTTGCAGACAACCAATTCTTTCACATCAGAAGTGACTTGCAGTTTCTCAAGTTGCTCCTCACACACACAGACCCAGAGTGACACTTGGTCCTCACTCTGGTGCTAGCTAAGCAGGAAGTAGTGATGCGTTCTGACAGCTTAATGAGTTGGCCTAACCCTGCAAGCAATGCCTCCCCACCATATCCTTCAGAGGTGCGTGTGTGCATTTTTGCTCAGCTTCTATGGGAACTTCAAACCAGTGTGCCAGAGTGGAAATTTCTTCATGAAGCAAACCAAAAGAAGTGAGGGCTTATTAAATGAGTAATATATATGGGGTGAGAAAGAGTCAAATGATGAAGCACGTGAAGGTAGATATCCACCGTATCTCTCTTGGATGGCCTCTCTGTCATTGCTAGCTTCTGAAATTGTTACTATTTTGCAACTAAGATTGATGATGATGATGACAATAATAATAGTTATATGATTTTTCTTACCCATCTCTCTCTGTGGCTTGAGACAGGTTACAATGAAGCAGGTTTGGTACTTTTCCGAGCATAAAAAGTACAGTCAGAAAGTGATGCTACCCGTGTGTCAACTTTGAAAAAGAGGGTTTTGGTGTCTGGAATCAATCAGGCACATGTTATAGAAGACTTGCGATGGCAAAGTCCTATCTTCACTGCTGGCAGGAAGCCCGGACTAAAGTAACGAGAAAAGAACAGAGAGAGGCAAAAATTGATAGCTTGCACTGTGTGAAAGAAAGTTTACAGAAAGCTATTGTTCTCCTCTTTAGTGATGACAAAGACATGATGCAAATGATTTATTTAGTGTTTATTGGATTAATGAAATGTCATGTAACAACAGTAATCACCAGCCAATTATGATTGTTTTAACCATGAAGAAGGGGTGGGTTTAACTGGATGGACTCCATTACGAGTATAAAAGTCTTTGTATGAAATGTGACGGGGTCTTTTGCCCCTATCTACAGCTGTGTTCTGTTGGCAAATACCCTCCAGCTGGTGATTGAAATAAACCTTTTT
>JARBWK010001131.1:0-21118 GCA_030556195.1 Anolis apletophallus | reverse complement strand
AAAGACTTGGTGACAGCAGATGATGAAGGGGCGAGTCACGGTGGGGAGAACAGCAGGGAGGATTAAAGGCACTGAGTAAAACAGGGTAAAGTGGGACCCCCTCCAACAAACCTGGAATTAAAGGCTTAGATGTATTCTTCCTCTCCCCTGCTCTGCCCTGCCATTGCTATTATCCCACCCACCCACAGTCCCTGTTTAATCTTTTTGCTTCACACAGAGAGTCTTCTGGCCAGCCCACGAAGCACTGATCAAGCTAGTCCTCTTTAGAGGCAGGCTTGTGCCCTTGGATATGTCTCAACCTTTTGAGCCGCGCAGTGCATTTCTCAACCAAAATGACACAAATGTCATTTGGGAGTTATAGTTGCTGGGAGTTATTTGCATTTACCCGCAATCAAAGAGCATTCCGAACTCCACCAATGATGGAATGGAATCAAACTTCCCACACAGAACTCCCATAACTAAGAGAAAATACTACAACCTGGGCCTGTTATAGTTTTACCACTCAATGTGAAAATGGGCCATTTCAATGAACACAACATACCAATGATGGAATGGCAAAAGACAAAACTTCCCACACAGAACTCCCATAACTAAGAGAAAAATACTATAAGAGTTTGGTGGGCATTGACCTTGAGTTTTGGAGTTGTAGTTCACCTATATCCAGAGAGCACTGTGGACTCAAACAATGTTGGATCAGGACCAAACTTGGCATGAATACTCAATATGCCCAAATGTAAACACAGATGGAGTTTGGGGAAAAATAGACCTTGACATTTGGGAGTTGTAGTTGCTGGGATTTATAGTTCACCTACAATCAAAGAGCATCCTGAACTCTTGCAACAATGGAATTGAACCAAACTTGGCACATTGAACTCTCATTACCAACATAAAGTACTGAAAGAGTTTGCTTGGGAATTGACCTTCAGGGGTGCATCTGGCCGCCCAACAACAATGCCCCTCCACAGTCTCTGGCCCCGCGGAAGAAGGCCCACCTGCGCTGCACCAAATGCGCAGGCGCGGAACCAGCTGGCTCCACACATACGCATTTGGTGCGCCACAGATGAGCGGGCCGCCCTACGAGGCCAGAGACCGTGAAGGAGCGCCCAGCAGCCGGAGGTGAAGACCCCCACCTCCGGACGCCAAATGCCCCTCGTCAGTCTAGTTCTGCACCTGCGCATTTGGTGCAGCGCGGGCGGGCCACCCTACGAGGCTGGAGACTGAGGATAGGTGTTTGGTGGCCAGAGGTGAAGGCCCCGCCTCTGGACACCAAATGCCCCTCCTCAGTCTCCGGCCCCGTGGAAGGGGGCCCGCCTGCACCACACCAAAAGTGCATGCGCAGAACCAGCTGGTTCTGCGCCTGCGCATTTGGTGCGGCGTAGGCGGGCCAGCCTACGAGGCCAGAGACTGAGGAGGGGCGTTTGGCGGCCGGAGGCAAAGTCCCCGCCTCCGGCCGCCAAATGCCAATCCTCAGTCTCCGGCCCTGTGGAAGGTGGCCCGCCCACGCCGCCCCAAATGCACACACGCAGAACCAGAACCTACACAAGGCTGGAGACAAGCTGCCCACAGCGCGAGCCCGGAGGCCGGAGGCCGAGGAGGAGCGCCCAGCAGCAGGCCAGAACATGTGAATACCTTTTATTTTGGAAGTGCCTGGCATAAAGCCCAGGAGTGTTTCAGAGGGTTTAAAAGAGGCGGTGGTCTCTCATTGTTGAAGAAGCCGGGATTAGATCAACGGTCCCCTCCAACTACCGCCCGGTTTCGAATTTATCGTTCCTGGGCAAGGTAATTGAGAAGGCGGCAATGGAGCAGTTGCAGTCCTTCCTAGATGACACAGCTTCCGGCTTCCGTCCAGGGCATGGGACGGAGACGGTCCTGGTCTCCATCTCGGATGAGTTGCGCTGCCAGCTGGATCAGGCGGATCGGGCGCTGCTGTTATTGGACCTCTGGCGGCGTTTGATACAGTCGATTATGATCTATTGACTCACCGCCTTGCCAGGGCCGAGTTAGGGGACCGCCCCTAAGTGGGTGACCTCCTTCCTCCGGAACCCGGCTACAGCAGTGAGGAGGGCAAGGATGTCTCGGGGGTTCCCGCTTCTTTGCGGGGGTTCCTCAGGGGCTATTCTCTCCCCCTCTTATTTATCATCTATATCGACCACTTGCCCAGCTGGTGCGTAGTTTTGGGCTGGTGTGCCATCAGTACGCTGATGACACCCAGCTTATCTTGAATGGAGGGCAGCCTCGAATCCGTACCCGATAATTTCCATCGTTGCCTTGAGGCTGTCACTGGATGGCTGCGAGCCAGTAGGTTGAAGGTGAATCCGGCAAAGACGGAGATCTGTGGCTGGGTCCTCCGGGCTCTAGGGATGTTCAGCTTCCAACCCTGGACGGCGTGACATTATGTCCGCCGCCCTCTGTTAGGCGTAGGAGGTAACCTTGGACCCCCTGTTGTCGATGGAGGCCCACGTCTCCAGCGTCAGCAGGTAATTTTTCCATCTTCGCCAGGCGAGGAAGCTGGCCTCCCTATTTGTCCCGGCGCGACTTAGCCACAGTGATCCAAGCCACGGTCATCTCGAGGCTGGACTACTGTAATGCTCTTTACATTGGCCTTCCTCTGTCGGTAATCCGGAGACTCAAGCTGGTGCAGAACGCTGCAGCGCGACTCTGGCAGGGGTCCCGATTGGCCACCACATCACGCCAATCCTGCGCGAACTGCACTGGCTCCCAATTGAATGCGGATTGCCTTCAAAGTGTTAGTCCTGACTTTTAAGGCCTTACATGGTCTGGGGCCAGTGTACCTGGGACCGCCTTGTCCCATATCATCCCTCCAGATCACTGCGCTCCGAAGAGCTAAACCTCCTGGTCATCCCAAATGTGAGAACCTACCATCTGTCCGCAACCCGCCGCCGGGCTTTCTCTGTTGCAGCCCCTACCCTGTGGAACACTGCCCACCGGCATCCATGCCACCAGGGCCTCCTCCCGTTCAGGAGAGCAGTTAAGACATTGCTGTTCCAACAAGCCTTCGGGGTTAGCTAAACTGTAGCTCGCACCGCCTAGCTGTCAGCCCACTGCGACTCCATTTGTTGCTTCAACTGTTCTAATTGTAATTCCATCTTAATGGTATTGCTGTGGTTTATGAGTTATCTGAATTGTATTTTACGAACTGTTGTAAGTCGCCCGCCGTTGGGGGGGGGGGCGACAGACAAATGTGAAATAATAAATAAATAAAGACCTACAGGCTAGCCAGTACGCGGCAGAGGGCATTCGCAGTGGCCGCGCCAACGCTATGGAACTCGTTGCCTGAAGAGACGCGAGCCCTGCGGGACTTGATGACATTTCGTAAGGCTGTTAAGACCGGGCTGTTTAGGCAGGCATTCGGCTCTGACCGGTGCCCGCCATAACCTGCCACCCGCCGCGTCACTGCCGCTACATCACTACTGTCCTGTTACAGTTTATTGGGGGGGGGGGGTGGAATTGGTTTTAACGCTGTTTTAATGTTGTTATCATCACCCTGTATAAGAAAAAGGGAACAAAATCCGATTGCTCAAACTATCGAGGTATAACACTGCTCTCCATTGCTGGAAAAATCCTTGCAAGGATACTCCTGAACAGATTAGTTCCGGCTATTGCAGAAGAACTTCTCCCTGAAAGCCAATGCGGCTTCAGAGCAAATAGGAGCACCACAGATATGGTTTTTGCCCTTAGACAACTGCAAGAGAAATGTAGAGAGCAGAACAAAGGACTCTATGTAACATTTGTCGACCTCACCAAAGCCTTCGACACTGTGAGCAGGAAAGGTCTGTGGCAGATCCTGGAACGTCTAGGATGTCCCCCAAGTTCCTCAAAATGATTGTCCTGTTACATGAGGGCCAGCACGGTCAAGTCAGATATGGCGATGCTCTCTCGGAGCCCTTTCTCATAACTAATGGAGTGAAACAAGGTTGTGTTCTTGCACCAACCCTATTTACAATCTTCTTCAGCATGATGCTCCAAAGGGCTATGGCAGACCTACAAGAAGAAGACGGCATATATACGCTATCGTACTGATGGTAGCTTGTTCAACTTAAGCCGTCTGAGGGCTCGCACTAAGACTCTAAACTATCTAGTCCGTGAGCTACTTTTTGCTGACGATGCTGCCCTTGTCGCCCATTCAGAAGCAGCCCTGCAGCGCCTCACATCCTGCTTTGCAACAGCTGCAGAGCTGTTTGGGCTGGAAGTCAGCCTGAAGAAAACAGAAGTCCTCTACCAGCCCGCACCACAGGAAGAACACCACCATCCTCACGTCAGCATAGGCACATCTGTGCTTAAGTCCGTTCAGCAGTTCACCTACCTGGGAAGCATCATCTCTTCAGACGCCAAGATTGACAAAGAGATAGATCACAGATTATCAAAAGGCATATAGTGCATTCGGAAGGCTTCACAAAGAGTCTGGAGCAACAAGCACCTGAGACAAAGCACCAAAATCAGTGTGTACAGAGCTATCATACTGTCCATTCTCCTCTATGGGTCTGAAACATGGGTCACCTATCGCCAACACCTACGACTCCTCGGCGCTTTCATCAGCGCTGTCTTCGCACAATCCTAAATATACACTGGACTGACTATGTGACGAATGTTGCTGTCCTTGAGCAAGCAGGGATCACCAGCATTGAGGCCATGCTGTTGAGAACACAGCTGCGCTGGGCAGGGCACGTCTCTAGGATGGAGGACCACCGCCTCCCAAAGATACTACTCTATGGTGAACTCGCCACGGGTCAGCGCAAGAGAGCGCCCCAAAGAGATATAAGGACTCCTGAAACAACATCTCAGGCTTGGCCAGATTGATCACCAACAATGGTCCACCCTGGCCTCACATCGGGAGGCATGGAGAAGCACTATCCACAATGCTGCGGCCTCTTTCGAGAAGACACGCCGAATGGGTCTCGAAGAGAAACGACAACGCAGAAAGAACCGCAACTTGGAAAAACATCACCCAAGGAGACTTTCTGCTGCGCTTTCTGCAACGAACTTGCCTATCTCAGATTGGCCTTTTTAGTCATCAACGCGCTTGTAAAAAGCGTGGGATGAGTCCTTCCTGAATCTTCGTTCGCGAAGTAATGCCGAGAGAATGTTGTTATGTGTTTTTATTGGTATTTTATTGTTGTTAACCGCTCTGAGCTTCGGAGTGAGCGGTCTACCAAGCTGAAATAAATAATAAAAATAATAATTTTACTTTTATGTGTACCTTTTATTTTTCAGTGATTGGTTGGGGGGGGGGGGCGCCAAAATAATGTTCGCTTACCATTTAAAATTACCTTCATCCAGGCCTGCGCGTATGGTAGCTAGTGTTGCCACTTTGGAAACATGATAGGCAAGAATTCAACAGGTGCTTTTACTTTTGTCTCTTTATATCAGGAAAAAAATCTGTACTGGTTGAATTTCTGCTGTTACTAAGCTGTAAAATCCCACCGGGGAATTTAAAATAGGACAAAAGAACAGAATTAAACTACGAACAGGTTCTGGGCATAAAATTTGCCTCTTTTCATAAGGACTACAGATCCCCTTCCAAACGAAGCTAAATTTATCCACATCTAATTAAAAAGCAAAGCTGGATGTAAGATCATTTACTAACGTCAATAAGAAGGGTAGAGAAAAACTGCTGAAAAAGCATTGAACCTAAAAGACAAATAATGCAAAGGAAAGCCATTTGTTCCATTCGGTCCACTTGCACTGTACTTACAGCAGTGTTTCCCAACCAGTGTGCCGGGGCACACTAGTGTGCCTTGAGTGATCATCAGGTGTGCCGTGGGAAATTGGAACCTCCAGGAAGGGGGGGGGGAGTCTAGTGTGAAGTATAAAAACCCTAAGAAACCTACCTCTATAAAGGCACAAAATTACAAACACACACCTGTTGTCTACTTGGTCTCTTTCCATACATTGGGAAGGCCCGCCTCCCTTTCCCCAAGTAGAGACCTCCTCTTGCCTTCTGGGGGTTCTGTGTGGGAAGTTTGGCCCAGTTCTATCATTGGTGGGGTTCAGAATGCTCTTTGATTGTAGGGGAACTATAAATCCCAGAAACTACCCCCCAAACTCCATCTGTATTCACACTTGGGCATATTGAGTATTCATGCCAAGTTTGGTCCTGATCCAACATTGTTTGAGTCCACAGTGCTCTCTGGATATAGGTGAACTACAACTCCAAAACTCAAGGTCAATGCCCAGCAAACTCTTAATAGTATTTTCTCTTGGTTATGGGAGTTCTGTGTGGAAAGTTTGTGTCTTTCTGCCATTCCTGCCAGGATATCTATGTTGTGTTCATCGAAACAGGCCCAGGTTTCACACTGAGTGTATAAATACATTTTGAAACATATTAACTATATCAGGGCTGT
Source organism: Anolis apletophallus (assembly GCA_030556195.1). NCBI lineage: Eukaryota > Metazoa > Chordata > Lepidosauria > Squamata > Anolidae > Anolis > Anolis apletophallus. Next base: position 14,756 of record JARBWK010001131.1, on the reverse strand, counting down.
CCAACTTCTGCCAGCCCAACGGCCGGACTTCTGGTGAGTGATCACCTGGGGGCCACTCGGCCACGCCCCGGCCACGCCCCCGGCCACGCAGCTCCGCCCCCTCTCCCAAAGCATCACAATTGCCTTGGAAGCGGGCGATTTCGCCCGCTTCCGAGGCTGTTGTGACGCTTTGGGAGAGAAGGAGGAGCCACAGGGAGCCTTCCACGGCTCCGCCCCCTCGCCCAAAGCATCACAACAGCTGTTGTGACGTTTTGGGGGAGAGGGCGAAGCCGCAAGGAGGCTTCCGCGGCTCCGCCCCCCCGCCCAAAGCATCACAACAGCTGTTGTGACGCTTTGGGGGAGAGGGCGAAGCCGCGAGGAGGCTTCTGCGGCTCCGCCCCCTCGCCCAAAGCATCACAACAGCTGTGGTTCCGCCCCCTCGCCCAAAGCATCACAACAGCTGTTGTGGCGGCTTTGGGGAGAGCCGCGGAGCATGGCTTTCTCCTCGCAGCTTCGCCCTCTCCTCAAAGTGTCACAACAGCTGTTGTGACGCTTTGGGGGAGAGGGCGAAGTTACGGGGGGCTCCCCCCGCCCTCCCAAAGCGGGCAAAACTGTGCGCATGCACACTTTAAAAAAATTTAATTTTTTTTCTATTTTTATTTTTTAGTAAAAAGCTTAGGGGGCTGCAGGGAAGGGGCTGGGGGGCCGTATACGGCCCACGGGCCGCCAGTTGGGCAGCCCTGTTTTAGATGTTTCAGGTATGTAGCTGTGTGTTTTTACTGTAAATCGCCCAAAGACATCTGGGATGGGCGATTAATAAATCCCAAAATAAATACATAAATAATACATAAATACATAAAATTAGCAAACCTGTGAGAGTGAAACTTCTTACAAACTCTTTTTATACTTGCACATGCCTCCATTCTCTCTTCATCTAGTTGGAAACTTGGTAACCTCTCACTTCTTCATCCCAAGAATCTCAGCCCATGATAGCCATGATTACTGCGAAATATGGCAGTTGTAGCTCGGCATTTCTCAAGAAGAGCAGGCTATGGAAGGCTGCATCTGGGAGTGTTGTGTTTGGATGTGGGAAACCTTTCTCTCAATCCCTGCAGAAGTATTAAGCTCAATGGTGGCCTTAAGCAAGTCATGGTTGCTCAGAGTAACAAATGAATTTAATAGCTAGGTTGAACCCGGGAGAACCTGTCTTCCCACTCACTATACCAACTGTCCTTGGATGAGTTGAAGTTTTATTTCATTAGTAAGCAAAGCAGGAGGTAGGTTGGGGCAGATGGAACAGAGAAGCTCTAGAACGGTGTTTTTGGTCTCCAATTCCAAAATGTTGCATGTAGTGGCCATATACAGTATGGATTTTGGGAGTTGGTTAAAGGGTTATTCTGGAAATGTAACTTGACTTGGGATAAATTATCACATTTAATCCATTTGAAGCAAACCTATAGATATTATGGAATATTTAGAAACAGAACTTTTTAAAACATTGATTCCAAATGGAGCTACAAAGTCTGGAGCCGCAAGGCAGTGTTTTTCAACCTTTTTTGAGCCGCAGCACATTTTTTACAGTTACCAAATCCTGGGGCACACCACCAACCAAAATGACACAAAATGACACTCGAACACAGTAATACATATAGTTAATATGTTTTTAAATGTATTTATACGCTCAGTGTGAAACCCGATGAACACAACATAGATATCCTGGCACAAAACATACTAATACTAACCCAAGGAGGGACCATCAGTCAAAAAAATAATTTTGTTATTTGGGAGTTGTAGTTGCTGGAAGTTATAGTTTTCCCACAATCAAAGAGCATTCTGAACTCCACCAATGATGGAATGGAATCAAACTTCCCATACAGAACTACCAAAACCAAGAGAAAATACTATAAGAGTTTGGTGGGCATTGACCTTGAGTTTTGGAGTTGTAGTTCATCTATATCCAGAGAGCACTGTGGACTGAAACAATGTTAGATCAGGACCAAACTTGGCATGAATACTCAATATGCCCAAATGTGAACACAGATGGAGTTTGGGGAAAATAGACCTTGACATTTGGGAGTTACAGTTTCTGGGATTTATAGTTAACACACGATCAAAGAGCATTCTGAACTCTTGCAACAATGGAATTGAACCAAACTTGGCATATTGAACTCTCATTACCAACAGAAAGAATTGAAAGGGTTTGCTTGGGAATTGACCTTGAGTTTGGAAGTTGTAGTTCACCTACACCCAGAGAGCATTGTGGACTCAAATAATGATGGATCTGGACAGGGCCGTAGCCAGGATTTTGATTCGGGAGGGGCTGAGTTTGATTCGGGAGGGGCTGAGTCTGAGTGGGAGGGGGTCTACACTACCAAACCTTTTGTATTGTTATCCCAATACCCACATGAATATGGGATATATTGAGCATGTTGATCATATCATGATATGAATAAGCATAACAGTTTAAATAATGTACCAGTAAGGCCTTCTCGCGGACCACCCTGAGAATTTCGGGAGGGGGCCTGAAGCCTCCCAAGCCCCTGGCTACATGCCTGGATCTGGACGACATTTGGCATGAATATTCAATATGCCCAACTATGAACACAGATAGAGTTTGGGGGAAATAGACCTTGACATTTGGGATTTGTAGTTCACCTACATCCAGAGAGCACTGTGGACTCAAATAATGATGGGTGGGCCTCTTCCTCATGGGGAGGGGGGACACCACCCCCTTTCCGACCTTCCCTCCGCTCACCTCAGCCTCTCTGCCAGCCTTTCCTTCTCAAATGGCAACCGCTGGGAAGGGGCGGGGTCAGTGACGCCACCCTTCCCTCCTCCCTCCCTCAATAGGAGGCTGGCTGGCTGGTGCATGCGGAGGGGGAAACGGAGGCGGTGCCCGGCCCCCCTCTCGCCGCCGCCCGGCTCTTCCTCCTCCTCCTCCCCCAGCAGCAGCAGAAGGAGTTTGGCAGGAGGGGAAGAAAAGGTATATTGGAGGTTTTCCCACGGCACACCGGTTGGGAAACACTGCTGTAAGGAACACCAGAACTAAAATGAACTTTCCTGATTGTGCCAGTTTGATGAGCAGGGTACTTAAATAAAAGATCAACATTGATAAAGGAAGTGGTTTTGTCTCTACCCGTTTTCCATGATATCGAGCAGAAAAAATTCAATCGTTTGTATGAAAAGAACTGAAAACAGGGAACCATGACCAGGACTAGTAGTGATCTGATACTAGAGTCTTCCTGAAAGTCTTCCCCTAGCTTTGCAGAAATGATGGGAGGTAGCAAAATAGGCTTTGTTATTCTTACAATAATGAATTGTAAGCCAGTGTTTCCCAACCTTTTTTGAGCCGCGGCACACTTTTAACATAAAAAAAATCCGGGGGCACACCACCAACCAAAATGACACTCTAACACAGTAAAGAACGGCTGGGGGATGGTGACTTGCGGCGAACAGCTGCTGGGAGTGCCGAAGCCGGGGGAGGGGGAGGAGCCAGGCCACGCCATGCCCCGCCCCCTCCACACGGCTTCAGTTCTCCCACAGCTTTGCCAGCCTTGAGGGGACAGTGCCAAGCCAGCGGTGGCAGAGCCAGCACAATGCTGGCTTGGCACTGCCCTCAAGGCTGGCGGCTGTGGGAGTGCTGAAGCCGGGGAGGGGCAGGCCAGGCCAGCGCCATGCACCGCCCCCTCACGCGGCTTCAGTTCTCCCCACAGCTGCCAGCTTTGAGGGACAGTGCCAAGCCAGCGGTAGCAAAGCCAGCACAATGCTGGCTTGGCACTGCCCCTCAAGGCTGGCGAAGCTGTGGGAGTGCTGAAGCCGGGAGGGCGGAGCCAGGCCGCGCCATGCCCCGCCCCCTCCCTGCGGCGTCAGTGCTCCCACAGCTTTGCCAGCCTTGAGGGGGCAGTGCCAAGCCAGCGGTGGCAGAGCCAGCACAATGCTGGCTTGGCACTGCCCCCACAAGGCTGGCGGCTGTGGGAGTGCTGAAAGCGGGGGGGGCGGAGCCAGGCCACGCCATGCCCCGCCCCCCACGCGGCTTCAGTTCTCCCACGGCTTTGCCAGCCTTGAGGGGGCAGTGCCTCGCCAGCGGTGGCAGAGCCAGCACAATGCTGGCTTGGCACTGCCCCTCAAGGCTGGCGAGCTGTGGGAGTGCTGGAAGCAGGGGGAGGGGGGAAGAGCCAGGCCACGCCATGCCCCGCCCCTCCCACGCGGCTTCAGTTCTCCCACAGTTTGCCAGCCTTGAGGGACAGTGCCAAGCCAGCGGTGGCAGAGCCAGCACAATGCTGGCTTGGCACTGTCCCCTCAAGGCTGGCAAAACTGTGGGAGTGCTGAAGCCGGGGGGAGGGGGCGGAGCCAGGCCGCGCCATGCACCGCCATGCACCGCCCCCTCCCCCCGGCTTCAGTTCTCCCACAGAGGAGAAGCATGAGCGGTGGATGGGTTTCAGTAGGCGGGGCTCCTCCTCCGCGCGGCTTCAGCGGCGGGGGTGCGAGTCGTGGCGGGGAGTCATGGCGGCGGATTGGAGGCTGGCTGGGGGAACGGCCGAAGGAGGCGGCGCACCGGCCCCTTCTTCTTTTTCTTCGCCGCCGTCGCCCTTCCTCATCCTCCCCAAGCAGCAGGAGTTCGGCAGGAGGAGGGGAAGGAAAGGGGGGGCAGAGAGCTTTTCTCGCGGCACACCTGATGATCACTCACGGCACACTAGTCTGCCATGGCACACTGGTTGAGAAACACTGTTGTAAGCAATTAAAATATACAATAGTCTCATTTCCGCCAAATTTTTGGAAGAGTGGAGGAAATCTTTAGAAAAAATGGGGAAAAGTCCCAATAGGGGTTTTCCAAAATTTTCTAATGAATTCTATGGAAGGAGTTGTCTCTTACTTATCTATAGTCACAACGAGTGACTATAGATCAGTGTTTCCCAACCTTTTTTGAGCCGCGGCACACTTTTTAACATTAAAAAAACCGGGGCACACCACGAATCCAAAATGACACAAAATGACACTCTAACACAGTAAAGAACGGTTGGGGTTGGTGGCCTGCTGGGAGCAGCTGCTGGGAGTGCCGAAGCCGGGGAGGGGGCGGAGCCAGGCTGCACCATGCCCTACCCCCTACCCCCAGCTTCAGCTCTCCTACAGGCCGTGCCATGCCCTGCCCTGCCCCCTCCCCCCAGCTTCAGCTCTCCTACAGGCCGTGCCATGCCCTGCCCTGCCCCCTCCCCCCAGCTTCAGCTCTCCTACAGAGGAGGAGCATGAGCGGTGGACGGGCTTCAGTGGGCGGGGCTCCTCCTCCGCGGCTTCAGCGAGTGAGGGGCGAGATTCATGGCAGATGGAGCCTGGCTGGGGAAACAGCCAAAGGAGGCGGCGCCCGGTCTCTTCTTCTTTTTCTTCGCCACTGCCCCCTTCCTCCTCCCCAAGCAGCAGGAGTTCGGCAGGAGGGGGAGGAAGGGGCAGAGAGCTTTTCTCGCACATCAGGAGGTCCGTCACGGCACACTAGTGTGCCACGGCACACTGGTTGAGAAAGACTGCTATAGATGACATAACAGAATGTGTGCTTTACCTAAACAGTAACTAGATTTTTCTTCCATGAAAAGGGACTGCATTTCCCCTGTGAGTAATTTGTTGTATACACCATCAGCAACCCTTGGTGTGAACTTTGGGAGGAGAGGCAATCTATAGGGTTAGAGGTGGACCACTGCTTGGAAAAACTGCCAATTAACTTATTAATTAACTCCCATTAGGATGGTAAGTTCACTAATGTTGCTCAGAGAGCCTTCTGGGAGCTGGCCTAAGGATAGCTGATAATTTCACCCTTTCACCAATCCAACAGACGATTTTGGGGTTATTCTCCGTCCTCCAAATAAATATTTTCTCTCATATTAATATGCAGAACCTGGAGGGAAAACCCTTTCAAAAGGCCAGAATCCCATTTGTGAACTGTATCAGTCTAAATGTACTGGTGTGGCCTGTGGTTACAGACTGAAAAAGCTAGAAGCACAGTGGCTGGGAAGCAAAAAAAAGACACTGGAGAAATGGCTCAGTGGCCAATGGATTTTGGATACAACACTTCACAACTCTAGAACTGCTAGCATAAATCATTAGCACCGTGGTTCCCAACCTTTGGTCCTCAGGTGTTTTGGACTTCAGCTCCCATAATTCCCAACAACTGGTAAACTGGCTGGGATTTCTATGAGTTGAAGTCCAAAACAACTGGAAAACCAAAGGTTGGGAACCATTACACTAGTAGTCTTAGGCAGGGGTGGGCGATTATTTTTTTCCAAGAGGCCACACGAGAGCCAAAAATATTATGGAGGGCCGCACCTAAAGGCTGAACTACATTCTAATCTACATTATTTATTTATTTATTTACTATATTTACTATATATTACACATCATTAATATTAACATATTAATATATCAATAAATATTCATATATTATTAGTATTAATAGCATAATTATTATATAATAGTATATATATAGACATTATAATATATTGAAATTATAATATAATATAACATTATATTGTATTATTTATTATACTATTATATTATTATAATAAAATTATTATAAAATAATAATAAAAACCACTAAAATAAAGTACAATTCAAGAAGACAAGGTGCGAACCAAGATGAAGGCTGACATCCTGAAGAGAGGAAGGATCCCAAGATGGAATGGCCCAATGGCCCCAGCCCAGAGGATGGCAAAGCAGACCTAGCCGCAGACGCAGCAGAGGAGAGCAGAGCAGCAGGCGATCGGAGGCTGTAGGCCTCCGCCTGTTCTCGCCCCAGCCGTTCCCCAGCTGATCCACCTGCGGGGCCAAGAGGAAGGGGTGCCGCTGCCGCCATCCCATCGCGGGCTCTGTGCGGACTGTGTCGGCAGAGAGGCCGGAGGAGCGGCAGCTTTGGAGTGCCTGCCATCTCTGGAGGCGATCCTGGCCTGCAGGGGCAGCACTCGGCAATCTGAGGCGGTTGATCGTCTTCCGGGTCGCCACGGCGTTCAGCCCCCTCAGGTCGCTGAGTGTTCCCGTTGCAGGCCAGGATCACCTCAAGGGATGGCAGGCACTCCAAAGCCGCCACTCCGCCGGCCTCTCTTCCGACACAGGCCGCACAGAGACCTCGATGGGATGGCGGCAGCAGCACCCCTTCCTCTTGGCCCCACCCCCAGCGCCCTTCTCCCGGGCCGGACAGAATTGGCTGCCGGGCCGGATCCGGCCCATAGATTGTAGGTTGCCCACCACTGGTCTTAGGCCATAATTCTAGAAGCAACTTGCTAGCAGTGATCACAAAGCTTCAACTTCCTGTCTACTTAACTTAATATACTGCTGAAGTCCATGGGAAGACTAAGGAATGGCTAGAAAGTATAGAAATGCTTTGAAGGGTCAGTGTGACGGTAATTCAGGGGTGGGGGGGGGACATAGAGAGGTAACATGGTGTAGTGGTTTGAAAGATGAGTTATGTCGAGATCAGGAGGTGGATCTCCATTCAGCAATGAAATCCACTGGGTAAGTTTTGGGTAAGTCACACTCTTAGTCTCAGATAAATTCAGAGGAAACCCCTCTCAAAATAAAATGTAGTAGGTTCATCTTAGGGTTGGCATAAGTCAGAAATGTCACACAATAACAAGTCATAAAGTGAGAAAACGCCACCTTTCCTCCTTATACAATGGTCAGGACTTGAACAGAACAGAATAGCTCAATACTCAAGGCATGAGGTAGTAATAAGACTATGGAGCACTCTTTAGTTATTAACATTCAAAAACCATGAATCAAGTGTCCAATAAATTTAGAATTTCAAAAATGGTTTTAGAAATGGTTATCAGCAATGAGAGTAAAATTAAAAATATGACAGTCGATTTTAGAACTAATCCAACAGTAAATATTGTTTAGGTCACACTGGCATCCTGTTAAATTTTTTACTTGGGGAATTACTGACAGGCATCAGAATATTAGAGTTAATGCTCCATAAAGCAGTCAGGTATATCAACTTTGGCTTTGCTCTCAAATTATGCCATTGTGACATAATCTTTTTTACGTTTAGCCTGGTTCTGTCAATGTGCCTCATAAATTCCTCCTTCAACATTTTCATTTTTCTCCTCTATTTGTGCAATGCAGAGCCACTCAGATTACAGTGAAGACTATATTTGAAGCAGAGCGATCCTATGGGCCGGACACCCAAAGGTCAAGGAACATTATGTGCTAAGAGAAAGGGGAGAACAGTTGAATTTTCTTTCCTTCCTGATCATTAAAAAAAGAAAAGAATAGTGAACAGAATTCTGTTCAAGTCCCTGTCTGGGGTATATGTACAAACTAAAATGGGGCAGGACTTGAGATGGTCTGGATCCAAAGTCTAGACAATATGTAGAAATAACAAAAGTATTTTTTGAGATTCGATAGTGATAATACACATTCATAAACATAAACATCAGAATATTAACATAGGAATATACATGTCAAGCATGCCCGCCGTGGGCTCCTACCCCATACGCCAATGGCATCAGTCAACGTCCAAGATACATAATATACAAATGAAAGGTAACATTACCTAGATCATAGAGGCAAATGCGTAATGTTCAATACACAAACAATATGTCACAGTGGCAAACTGCTAATACACAACATAAAACCATACACTATTGAAAGGGTGGATCTCTATGCTGCAGTAATCACAACACGTGTTATCATAAACAGTTATCAAAATATATTTGCAAAGATCATAGTGTTATACAGTCTTACAATATCACTTCAGGTGCAATGTTACATATATCACTAAACACAATTTAATACAGATCACGCACGCATAGAGTCTATGTAACCCTGTGAATGATCCGGAGGTCATTCACTGACGGATCAGGACCAAGTGAGGGGGCAGCCTTAGGGTAGGAAGAGCTGGCAGGCTGCTGGGTCGGCGGCGCCTACGGCGAGTAAGCTCGGCTGCATTCACGGCTTCCTCAGGGCGCTTAGGTCTTCTAGCTCCTCCCCAGGGTTGTCATCATCAATTCAGGACACAAGGTCAATACGAGGAGGTTGCGCGTTGCCGCTTTCATACAAGTCGCTGTTGCGAGTTTCCTCCCGGGCTGGAAGCGACTTGTATGAAAACGCTAACGCGCAACCTCTCTCATTTGACCCTTGTGTCCTGAATTGATGATGACAACCCTGGGAGGAGCGGCTAGAAGACCCAAGCGCCCTGAGGAAGCGTGGATACGCCGAAACGGCCCCCTTGGCGCCTAGCTTACCTTCGCCGTGGCCTGTCGACCCAGCAGCCTACCAGCTCTTCCTACCTCTAAGGCTCCCCTTACCACTTGGTCCTGATCCGTGAGTGAATGACCTCCGGATCATTCATAGGGTTACATAGAAATGCGTAATGTTACCTTTCATTTGTATATTATGACGATTATATATGTATTATTGTTTATATCACTATGTGAGTTGCTTTTGAGTGCTTTCTATCTTGTCTCAAGCCGTTTACTCACTATGGTTAATTGTTTACAGACCTTGCATTTGCACCAGAATGGATATGAGTTGCTTTGCCTAACATTTATGGCCTTGAGAAAGACCCGTTGTGGAGGGTCGAAACGGGAGTTGGGACCATTGTACAGCGTTATCCCCATCGGCCCATGGATATACCAAGGCAGTCCAGCGATAATTCTCATCATTAATTCGAATTGAAATCGTTCCTGGGCTCTGCCTGCAAACAACTCTTCGACTCATCAATCCGCTGAAACCTTCTATACGGCTTGCCAGCTCTCCTTTGGAAGGAGCGCCTACCCGCTGGGCTTGGACACAACCCGTTTGGCTTGTGCTCCTCCTCCCCTTTGTTTACTTACCTGAAATCCACTCTCACTCAATGAACCCTGAACTTTTCCCCTTGAATCAAGTATCTTGGACATTGACTGATGCCATTGGCGTATGGGGTAGGAGCCCACGCCGGGCATGCTTGACATGTATATTCCTATGTTAATATTCTGATGTTTATGTTTATGAATGTGTATTATCACTATCGAATCTCAAAAATACTTTTTGTTATTTCTACATATTGTCTACACTCTTTGCGTTGTGTCGCTTCTTAGCAACTCCCCCTCTCTGTTGTATACACTGGATCCAAAGTCTCCCTGGTCTTTCTACAACATGCCCTCTCCGTTTTGCCTCTAATGCCAGTGCACATATTTCTAACGGAGTGGGGAAGGAGCAACTGAGATCAGATCATTGCCCTCTGATAGCTTACTTTCTACCCTCAAAATGGGAGATATAAATTATTATGGGATGTCTTTTCATATTAGAATAGGATTACCACTAAAATATTCTTCTTCTTCTTCTTGGCTTTTCTTCTCGAATGAAGATTCCGGAAGGACTCATCCCACGCTTTCTACACGCGTGTTGATGACTAAAAAGGCCAATCCGAGATAGGCAAGTCCGGTTGCAGAAAGTCTCCTTGGGTGATGTTGTTTCCAGGTTGCGGTTCTTTCTGCGTTGTCATTTCTCTTTGAGACTCGTTCGGCGTGACTTCTCGAAAGAGGCCGCAGCATTGTGGATAGTGTGTCTCCATGCCTCCCGATGTGAGGCCTCTCGATGTGAGGCCAAGGTGGACCATTGTTGGAGATCAATCTGGCTGAGCCTGAGATGTTTTTTCAGGGAGTCCATCTATCTCTTTTTTGGGGCACCTCTTTTGCACTGACCTGAGGTGAGTTCACCGTAGAGTAGTATCTTTGGGAGGCGGTGGTCCTCCATCCTAGAGACGTGCCCTGCCCAGCACAGTTGTGTTCTCAAAAGCATGGCCTCAATGCTGATGATCCCTGCTTGCTCAAGGACAGCAACATTTGTCACATAGTCAGTCCAGTGTACATTCAGGATTGTGTGAAGACAGCGCTGATGAAAGCGTTTGAGGAGTCATAGGTGTTGGCGATAGGTGATTCATGTTTCACACCCATATAGGATAATAGATAGTACGATAGCTCTGTACACACTGATTTTGGTGCTTTGCCTCAGGTGCTTGTTGCTCCAGACTCTGTTGTGAAGCCTTTCGAATGCACTATATGCCTTTGCTAATCTGTGATCTATCTCTTTATCAATCTTGGCGTCTGAAGAGATGATGCTTCCCAGGGAGGTGAACTGCTGAACGGACTTTAGCACAGATTTGCCTATGCTGACGTGAGGATGATGGTGTTCTTCCTGTGGTGCGGGCTGGTGGAGAACTTCCGTTTCCTTCAGGCTGACTTCCAGCCAAAACAGCTCTGCAGCTTTTGCAAAGCAGGATGTTAGGTGCTGTCTGAATGGGCGACAAGGGCAGCATTGTCAGCAAAAAGCAGCTCACGGACTAGATAGTTTAGAGTCTTAGTGCGAGCCCTCAGAAGGCTTAAGTTGAACAAGCCGCCATCAGTACGATAGCGTACAACTAAAATATATTGTGGCGATAAAATAAGTTATCACAGTACTGATTAGTGGTAGTAAAGTAAAGGTAAAGGTTTCCCCTTGACATTAAGTCTAATCAAGTCGGACTCTTGGGGGTGTTGCTCATCTCCATTTCTAAGCTGAAGAGCAGGCATTGTCCACAGATGCCCCCAAGGTCATGTGGCTGGAATTACTGCATGGAGTGCCATTACCTTCCCACTGGAATGGTACTGTTGATCTACTCACATCTGCATGTTTTCAAACTGCTAGGTTGGCAGAAAATTAGTGGTAGTAGGACAAATATCTGAGGTCTTGTTAGTTCAGAAATAAAATAAAAATCCTCCATATAGCTATGAAACCTTATATTATATTGGATGTGGACACATGTTTGGAGTTTGTTGACTGAACCAAATTTGAGAGTCAGTTTTGGTTGCCTATTTCCTAATTTCACTCTCCCTTTCTTTTGTCTGCCATTGGCGTTGTAAATGGAAAAGTACACAAGGGAGGGATGTTATTTGGACGCAGCAAAGGAGTTTGAATGCATATATTCTGAACTTTGCAGTGGTGGTTGAATTACAGATGTTGGTATACAAAAACCCATCAGACCTAACCAGAAGAGCCAATGATGAATGCTGGGAATTGCAGACCACAACATCTGGAGGGCTGTGGAATTCCCATTCCCATTCTATTTGCAGTTTTGATTTTTTAAATATTGAATATATATATATATATAAATACTGGACTCGAGGCACCCAGGAGGTTCCCTGCTAGGACCTTCTGGAATGCTAATTTCAGACGGAGAGTGTCCCCTTCGGCAAACCTCCAACCCAGGAGGTCTGACATCCCGGTGAGGGGGAGATCGGACCCACAGGCTTGTGGTGACCATCTCCCTATGGATCTAGGGACACTAAGGACGCTGTTGGACCTGTGGGACCCTCCTAGGCTCCCCTCGTTCGATGGTCGAGCTGACATTACTGTTGGCTTGACCCCTGGATAGCTCACTGACCCATGTGGTCTTGAGCTCTGGGCTTCCCTCGCCTGTCTTAGATGTAGTACCTCCCTTTTTGTGTTGTATCGTACTGTCCGTGTGCTATGTATTTTATGTTCAAACTGTAAACCGCTCCGAGCCTTCGGGGAGTGGCGGTATAGGAAGTTTGAAGAATAAATAAATAAATAAATAAAGCAATAATTTTTAAGGAATATAATTCCTATGCATAGAGGTGCGCCCATGGATTTTCACTGAATTACAAGGTTGATAGTGGATACAAGCAGAGTTCCTCAATTCTGAAATGACTTTGGAACAAAAACAGATATCCTAAAACTCTGCTGAGATGGACAAAATATCCTTTCTTTCTTAATTTCCAAACTCAATTGTCAGCCACAGCAAATTGCTTTCAGTACAGTTCTTGCTTCCCTTGGGGAGCAACCAAAGGGACCATAAACATGAACTGAGCTGGGTGCTCCTCCATGCCTCCTCCCTGCTGCATGCCAATAGGAAGGCATGGCATAGCGCTGGAGAGTCAGAGGACAGGCACCTTCATCTATCCCGATGGAATTTCACCAACTCTTTTCTCGTTCCACAGTTTGTGGAGTTCTAAAATTAATTCCAAAATTAGCTTTAATTCTAAAATTAAAGTTACAAGATTCCTGTTTTGTACCTAACCAGGGAATCCTCCTCAAGTCATTTCCCTTTTCCCCTCTAATTCTGTTGTAAGTGAACATTTTATGAGCGTCATGTTTTGTCGCCCCCTTGGGCCTTGGGACCTGACCTCCCTGGATAAACCACACAGCAGCTGAGGTACAACAAGCTTTATTGATTAATAAGTTGAGTAAATGGTCTGGAGGCAATCCTTATGGTGCCTCCAAATAGCAGCCAAAGTCAAGGAGTAGCAGGGTAGTGTGATCTGTAGCAACAGGATCACAAGCGGAGGAAAACGGGAACAGAAGCCGGATGCAAGGAAAGTCTTTCAAAGGAATCCCAGCCGGAGTAATAAGGCTGGGTTGGTTTAAAAGCAAAGAGTTCTTTAGGCAGCAAAGTCTTTCAGGATCGATCACAGGGTCTCGACGATGAGCGGGAACAAGGCACAACGCTGGATCAAGTCAGCCCGGTGTAGGCTGGCTGGCACAAGCTTGGCTGGGAGGCCCAATAAGGCCTCTTCCCCTTAGCGTCTCCTTACTGCGGCGTTGGTACGAGATACTGGCAATGGGGCATCTCTTGGCAATTATAGTATTCCCCGGCTTCGATGTAGTTGCGTCGAGTGCCACAGCACCATGATGGATGGGTGCCTATATGTTATGTTACCTCAGCCTGTCTGGTATGCACAGCTCGTTAGTGGCTACCATCTGGACAAAAGGGAGGCGATCTCTCGGTTCCTTTGGAGCACCTCATTATCAGGGAGGCTGGATGGTCTAACCTTGAGCTGCCTATGTTATGCATTCATTCCTTGCTTCTCACGGGAAAGGACGGGAGGCCCAGGGCAAGGTTTAAGAGTAAAGCAAGCTGGCTTGGACAGCACCTTATTGCCGCCTTGGCTAAAGTCTTGCTCAAGCAAAAGTGATGCCCGAGGCCCTTGAGGTGTGACATGTTTAGACTGGGTGTGATAACTTTCCTTTTCGGGCGTGATGATCCTAAGATGTACTGCAAGCCACTGTGTTTTTCTGGGGTCAGTCATATAGCGTTTTAAAAATGCTGGCATGGGTTATCACCCATCTGGTAAGCATGGAAAAAGGCACACATGTATCTTGATCATCAGGAGTACATTTCATGGCTACAATAACGGAGGCAGGAATGGATTTAGGAATAGTGAAGGCCTCTAGTTAGGACTAATTAGAGAAAGCACAGTATATTGTGTAAAACCTGAATAAATAGTGGTATGTGTGTACTTTCTTCGGCAGTTAGAGGTTCTGCAAAAACCGCATCCCTAAATGGTAATTTACTTAGTTTTTGTGTAAATTTAGCACTATGCTGAGACTACTCCTGTCTTTTCTTCCTCCCAGCTTCTGCTCAATAATGAAGCAGAAGTGAAACTGCATCAATAGGGACACACCTTTTCTAATTTAAGTTGCAGCGTTCAAACGACTGGTCGAGCATAATTCCCCATTTCATCCATTAGAGGAAATTATATTCAGGCAGCTCTTTGGAGGTCTGTCAGTTCATGATTTCCTTGATGAGGAATGTTTTAAAATGTTTTGAGTGGGTGAAGCGTTTGAGCCTCTTTCTGTGGCAGTCAACATACTTTCGGGTGTGCTCAGAGCTTAACATGGAAAGTAATAGTGGTGAATTCATGGTTCTTCTAAATCAGGCTTGTCAGCAGGCGGCCCGGGCCGCACACGGCCCTCCAGCCCCTGGATCCGGCCCTCCTACCTCCTGCAAGAAATCAGCTGTTTTTTTAAAAAAAATT
>JARBWK010001130.1:0-21146 GCA_030556195.1 Anolis apletophallus | reverse complement strand
GTTTCATTGTGGTCTTCTGAAAAAAGTATGTGGGCCCCTTTCATCCTCCGGATTGAATAATGTTTTTTTTACAGGGGGAGGGACGTGGTGGAGGAGAGGCCGTTATGTCAGGATTAGGAGACCTGAGCTTGGGTGAAGTTGTACCTGCGATAAAATCGTGTTGGACCGTGCTTTCAATCTACGCGTGATCCTTACCGAGTGTTGGAGAGTCGTTACACCTGGTGGTGTCCATGCTCTAATTGGCTGAAAATAGACACAACCAGCGGCTACAATTCCCAAATGTTATGGTTAAAATTTTAAATAATTTTTAAAAAATCAGTAGAAATACCCGACAAAGAGATCCCGAAAAAGACGGAGGAAAGACCGAGAAAAGGTAAAGAAGCCACATCTAAGAGAGGAGAGAGGAGAGAGAGGAGAGAGAAGAAGGGGGAGAGAAAGAGGAGGCGGTGGAAGAGAGCGTGGCGAGACTCAATAGGGAAGCAGAGATAACCCAAGAGGAGAGGATTTGAGGAAGGAGAAGAAAGTGGGACCAAAAGAAGGAAGAAATCAATCGGTGGCAGCTTACCTTAATGGCTTTTGTGGGGAGGAAGGTGTTGATCCATCGAGCCAGAGAGAAGAAGAAAAAGGAAGTGACCCTTGAGAGGAAGGGGCGGAACCGGAAGAGAGAAGAGAGGAAACAACAAGAGGGATACAAGAGGATACACCACCAACAAGACTAATCACCCAAACTCCTAGACAACAAGGAGTAAGAAGCAAGACGGAGAAATAAGCGAAATAAAGCGGAGGAGGCGGGGAGAGCAACGAGAAGTGGAGAAGGTAGAGAAGAACAGAGACAGAAAGACAGAGCAGCGTGGAGACAACGAGAGAGAAAGCGACTATAGCGACTATAGCAAATATATAGCAACATCGGGACCAAACAACAAGAGAAGTAGACATAAGGCGACACACACCAAGAGGTGAGTCACAGAAAAGAAAGGTAGATAATAGATCTCCACAACTAAATAATTAATCACCTCGCTAATCTACTAGAAGCTGCCTAAAGTCACCCATGCCACTTTAGGGGTCTAAGCGTTCCCTCCCAACCCCCCCCTGAAAAGAGCAAATGTTCAGAAAGCCCTCCCCACCTTCAACAAGTAGACACCCTCCCATAGGCACAGCCCGTCTAGAAGACCCCCAAACCCTAATCCAGAGATACAGAGCCGAAGAAGATCCCCATAAGGATTCACAGGGAAAGACAAAGACGAAGATACACAAGGAGCCACATCTCTATTGATGTCCCAAAAAGGGAAAAAGAAGGAGAAAGAAGACCTACTCTTAATGGCTACGAGAGACAAGATGGAGAAGGACAAAAGAGGCGAGCCGATCAGAAGAGGCTCGACTGCAGGTTCGGACTTGAGTATGAGAGACTTATTTATGGTGATGCAACATATAAGGAAGATGATCCAAGGAGGGGACGAAGACAGGAAAAATGAATGACAACCTGAAAGGGGACTTGAAAGACCTGAAAGGAGAGATGAATCGGATTTCAAGGAGATGAAAAAGGACATAAAAGGACTAAACAATAAATTGTCAGACATGAAAGAAGAAATCATAGAACTAAAAAAAGAGAACCTGGCTTTGAAAAATAAGCAAAGGAAGAACCTAGAGAGAATAAAGGAACTAGAAATGAAAAACACAATAATGGAAGAGAAACAACTAAGGATGGACTATGCACAATCGGAATTCCAATTGCGTTTTCAAATATTGGACATTCAGGAACCTTATATACTGGACAAAGTGGATAGAGTATACAGGGTAAATTCAGTTTACACTAAAAAAAACAAAACACCAAGAGACGTTATAGTGCATTATTCCAAAAAAATGTATCAGAGACCAGGTTCTGGGATGGCAAGCCAACAGACAAGGGACGTATAAAGGAAAAAAGTCATAATCCTAAAGAAATACCCAGAGACGTATTAGAAAAAGAAAGAACTATTTATTCTTGACAGATCTTCTAAAAGACATAATATCAAATTCCGCTGGCAAAAACTGGAAGGGTGATGACGACCTACAAAGATAAACAACATTGGCTGACCTCGGTGGAACGTGCAGAAAAATTTGTGAGAAAGTACGGAGAAGGCCTCAACGGATCGGGACAGACTAAAGCAAGGCGAGAGAAAGAAAATACATCGAAGAAAGGCCAATCACAAAAAACACCCACAGAAGAAGATGACATAAAAGACAAGGCAGTACCCGAAGACAGTGGATCAGAGGAGGAGGACATTGAGGAAATCCCACAGGAACCAAACGAGCGAGAGGAAGAAGAAGAAGAACTAGCTCCAGACTCGGACTAAATGCTGCTCAGGTGCATCTCCTGGAATGTTAACGGTTTGAACAATCCAATTAAGAGGAAGAGGGTATTCAATAATCTCAAAAAAGAAAGAGCTGGTATTGTAGGGCTACAGGAGACACATATCAAGAAAACAGATGTCAAAGACTTAAAAAGAAATGATATGGGAGAGGCATTTATTGCATTGGCAGGGAAAAAAAGAGAGGGGTAGTAATCTATGCGGATCCAAATTTGAAACCCAAACTGTTATTCGAGGATAGAGAGGGAAGATATGTGGGGGTTGGTATACAAAGGGAATCAGAAAAGATACTAATATGCAATATATATGTGCCCAATGAAACAAAGATAATTTTTTTTAAAGAGGTTGGAAACAAAATAGCCAAATACCAGCTCCAATTTGATGATATTATTCTAATGGGAGATTTTAATGGTGTAGCAAACCCAAGGATGGACAGGAGCCCTGAACCGAAGAAAGGAAGTCAGGGGGGTAAACTCCCAAAGAGCTACTTTGAAGTACTACAAGAATTAGATCTAAAAGATATTTGGAGAGAGACTCACACCCAGGAGAAAGACTATACATTCTTTTCAGACATGCACAACTCTTGGTCGAGAATCGACCTAATACGTTGCAAGTACATTGCTACCCCAAATAAAGAAGGCTAAGATTTGGGCGAGAGACATCTCGGACCACTGCTGGGTGGAGACAGAAATAGGGAGCTCTAAAAGGGAATTTCATTGGAGATTCCCAATGAGGATTCTCAAGGATCCAAAGGACCTAGCAGAAAGTAAAAAGCTACTTGAGGAATTTTATGAAATAAACAGCCACAATAATAATAAATTTAACATAATATGGGATGCAGGCAAGGCTTTTATGAGAGGGGTCTTCCTAAAACAACAGGCGAGGTGGAAGAGAGACAGGCAGGCCAAAATAAAGGAGATTTACAAAAAAAATCGAAGAAGGAGAAAAGGAGTTTAAAAAAACCCAAATAGGGAAGACAAAAAGAGAGAAGTAAAATCCCCACAGAAACAACTAGAAGTATACGAGACAGAAAAAATAGAGAGAAGACTAAAGTATTTAAATCAAAAGAAGTTTGAATCAGCAAATAAACCCAGAAAGTTACTGGCATAGCAGCTAAAAGAAAAAAAGAAAAAGAAACATCATAACAAAGCTGAAGGTAGACAATAAAGAATATACCACAGATAAGCAAATTAGAAGGGTCTTCGAACAATTCTATGCAAAATTATACAGTAAAGACGAGATAGACAGAGTTGAAATTCAGAAGTTCCTGGGAGAAAGGAAGATCAACAAAATAACAGAAGAGGAAAGAGAGGCCCTCAACAAAAAGATAACAAAGGAGGAAATAATAACGGCTATAAAAAGGATCAAGTTAGGAAAAGCAGCAGGCCCAGATGGCTTCACGGGAGAATATTACAAGGAATTCTAGGGGGAAGTAGTGGACATGCTTGAAAAAATATTCAATATTCAATGGCATATTACAAAAAGGCGAAACGCCCGAGTCATGGAAAGAGTCCAATGTCATTCTCATAGGCAAAGCAGACAAAGACCTGGAGAATCCCACAAACTACAGACCAATCTCCCTTTTAAACACTGACTATAAAATATTTACAAATTTATTGGCACGAAGACTTAAATTTTGGGGGATTGGATAAAGGAAGAACAAAACGGATGTCAGGAACTCCAATTCGACCAGAAAAGACACGCCAAAAGTCCTCCGTCTTCCAATGGTGATTTATTGTAGTACAGCAAACTTGTAAAGCTAAGACACCTGAGCCCCTCCACCACAATCCTTAAATACCAACCCCCTCCCTATGCAACATCCTGTAAAGATTACATCAGCCACCCTGACTCAGCATACCCAGTAGTCCTTTTCCCACCCAGAGTCCTCTTGGATATTACTTCATATCCTCCTGGTAACTGGAGCAAAGTTCACAACCCCATTGTGATCCTCAGCAGAGAAGTGGAGCAAAGTTCATGGCTGCAGTCCTATCCTTCTGGCTCAGCTGAACATCATCCCACTCATGGCAGAGTGGAATCTACTCTGGCCCAAGGCATAGAGATTCCATTCCTGACATTATGCCTCCTTCGTCCTCCCCCTGGGGAAACAAAGCACTGGTCAAGGTCGTGGTACAAGGGGATTCACATACCGTTTCAATAAGTTACAGTGGAATACAGGTTGAATCTTTCCCATAATCTTTGGTAAAGCCAACCGATAAGAAACCTCATTCACACACTCATTCACCCGGAACGGCCCTATAAACTTTGGACCCAACTTACGAGAGGGTAACCCCAGCTTTAAATTTTGGGTGGACAACCATACTAGATCGCCCACCTTATACGCCTCCCCTTCCTGTCGCTTCCTATCTCCGAAACGCTTGTATGTACTTCGAGCCTTCCGCAAAGACTCCGTCACTCTCCTCCACTCCTCCTGAGCTCTGTTCCTCCACTCCCCTGAATCTTTCACGAAAGCACCTAGAACAACCGGCAACGGGACTATCTCCTGCCCATACACCACGGAGAACGGAGTCTTCCCCGTGGAGGAATGCACAGAGCCATTATACGCCACTTCCGCATATGGCAAAAGATCCGCCCAGTCACTCTGCTGCTCATTCACAAAGATCCGCAAGTAGCTAGCTAATGATTTTGCGTTCTCTCAACGCCTCCATTACAACATAGATGATAAGAGGTGGTCAACTTCCGGTCTGCCCCCAGCGTCTCTAAAAACCTTTCCCAAAACTTGGCAGTAAACTGCACCCCTCTATCACTGAGCACCTGCTCGGGACATCCATGTAATCGATATACATGTTGCACATATAGCCTGGCTAACTTTTCCGCAGACGGCAATCCTGTTAAAGGAACAAAATGAGCCTGCTTTGAAAACATGTCCAGGATCGTCCAAATATATTTGTATCCCCTACTAGAGGGCAACTCCCCCACAAAATCAGTGCTTACATGGGTCCACGGTCTAACAGGAGCGGCTACTACTTGAATTAATCCTGGAGGCTTAGCAGTAGACAACTTCCCCCTAGCACAAGCCTCACAGCGGTTAATATAATCTTTCACCAACAACCTCATTCCTGGCCACCAATATCTACTCCTAATCGCCAAGAAGGTCTTGGTGAATCCCCAATGCCCTGCAGACTTATGATCGTGAAACAACTTCATTATCTTAATCCTCAGTACTGCCGGTACATACACTTATCCCGCACTAGCCACAACCCCTTGGCTCTCTTGCACTCAATCTCATGGGACTTTAACCACTCATCCCCTTCATAACATCGCTGGAACTCCTTCATCCAGTCTTCCAATCCCTCATTCTCCTGCTTCACTTCCAGTTTACATTGGGCTCGGGTCTGCACTTTCAAACCCCATTGATCCTTAGTAAACATCCTCCCTACCCCCGGCAGGAGGATCTCCCCCCATCACCGGATAACGTGACAACGTATCAGCCACCACATTGTCTTTGCCTCTGATATGCCTCAGCACAAAATTAAATCGAGCCAAGTACTGAGCCCATCTCAACAACCGGTGACAACTTTTGGGGTTCCCTCAAGAACTGCAAGTTCCGGTGGTCCGTCAACACCTCAAAGGGATGAACAGCACCCTCCAAAAACTGCCGCCACGTCTGCAGAGCATATCTAATGGCAAACGCCTCTTTCTCCCATATGGGCCAATTCCGCTGCTGTTCATTAAACTTTTTAGAAAAAATGCACAGGGCTTCAGCACCCCACCTTCATCTTTCTGCAATAGAGCCCTCCATACGCCCAAGCAGAGGCGTCACTTGGCACTACAAAAGGTTTGGCGGGGTCCGGATGTCTCAATAAAGGCCCTCCAGTAAACGCCTTCTTCAGTAACTCAAAAGCCTTCTGGCACCCTGGTGTCCAACTCAACTTAGCCCCAGGTGCCTTCACCTTCTTACCCTCTCCCATACCTTTTGTCTTTAATAACTCGGTAAGGGGCAATACGATCGTTGCGAACCCCGAATTGAACGATCTATAAAAATTGGCCAGACCCAAAAACGCCTGCAATTGCCTCCTGGTTCGAGGAGCTTCCCAAGCTAATACGTCTGCCACCTTGGCCGGGTCCATACTCACCCCCTCTCTATTAATCCTATATCCCAGGAAGTCAATCTCATTTCTCATAAATTCGCATTTGCTCAGTTTCACATACAGCCTTGCCTCCTTCAATCTTTCTAACACTTCCCGGACCAACCGCACATGCGCTCCTTGGTTTGCGTAATCACAACTATGTCATCTAAATATACATATACCCCTTATACAAAAGGGGGTGCAGCACCTCATTTATCAGCTGCATGAAAATGCCGGGGGCGCCAGATAATCCGAAGGGCATGACTAACCACTCGAATAATCCGAGTGGGCACGAGAAAGCTGTCTTCCACCTATCCGTTTCCTTCACCCGAACCATATGGAAGGCATTTATAATGTCCAATTTAGTAAAGCACTTTCCCTTTCCCATCTGTCCCAACAGATCCTTAATCAGAGGCAAGGGATAACAATTGATCGTGCTGATAGCATTTAACCCTCGGTAATCAATACACAGTCTTAATTTGCCATCCTTCTTTTCCCTAAACAGGACTGGAGCGGCTATAGGGGACTCAGACCTTTGGATAAATCCCTTCCTCAAATAGTCATCGATTTGTTCTCTTAACGCTAGCTTCTCTTTCTCTGTCATAGGGTATATTTTGGGCTTGGGCAATACAGCTCCTTCCTTTAATTCCACCTTACATTGTACCCTCCTGACTGGGGAAGACTATCTGCTAATACCGGATTAAATACATCCCTTAAATCAGCATACTCTTCCGGAATCAGCGGCTCTTCCTTTCCCCTTCCCCCTCAGTCATGCTCACATTCACATCCAATTCCGGCCGACACTTTAGGGTACCTGCTTTCCAGTCAATAATTGCGTCGGCCTGCTGTAACCATGGCAATCCTAAAATTATCTCATGTTCCTTAATTGGGGCCACTACACAATCCAGTGTTCCCTCCCAATTGTCAACCTTACCCTTTAAACATTTGGTCCCTAAAGGAAAAGCCCCCCCCACAAAAGTACCATCTAATTGAGCAAAATGCACCGGAATCGGTAACTCCTGAGTTTCACATTCTAGATTCTTAACTAATGTGGGACATATAATATTTTCAGAACACCCACAGTCAATTAATGCTTGATGTAATTGGTATTGTCCCCTCTTCTCTAACTCAATATCACACATAATACTTGGGGCTTTCTCGCTCACCCCTTCCTTCTCCTCGACCTTCTCTCCTAAAGCCCCTCTAGCCACCGCCACAGGTCTGCCATCAGGGCCTCTTCTTTGTGGACACTGAATTGCGAAATGTCCAGACTGAGAACAAATGTAGCACAAGCCTTCCCTTTTAACTTGCCACCAGTTCCCGTTCCTCTCAGTTGGCTCTCACTCCCAGCCGGCCGCCTCAGCGTAGGCCGTGGTTTCCGCAAAGGTCCAGAAGTAGACTTCCGTCGCTGGACCTGAGCCAGGATTCCTTCGACAGCACCAGCCAACTGAATCCATCCATCAACATTAACTGGGTCTCCACGATGCAAACACCATTCCAGTAGTTCACGCCGCAATCCCTCTTTGAACAGTTCCAAAAGAGTTGCCTGTGACCTTCCCCGCCAGGCACATGAACTCCTCCGCATACTCCGTCACCGACTTGCTGCCTTGCTTCAAGCACCTCAACGCTTCCTTCACCTTTACTCTTTCCAACGGATCACGGAAACGAGTTCTCACCGCTCGAAGGAATTCTCGTAGATCACCCAAACACGGATCTCGTCGGTCATGGCACTGGACGTACCAGTCCGCCGCTCTTCCCTTTAACACCGCACCAACAGCTCGCACCCTGCTGCCTTCACTGGGGTACAGGTGGCCGTAGTCCTCCATATGGTCCCCCACAGCTGCCACAAAGAAGGCCACTTTGCAAGCCTCGCCATCGAATTCCACCCGAAGTGGTTCTTTCCGGGCCGCTCTCTCACCATACAAGGGTCTTCTTTCCGCACCAGCTGGGGCAGGGACAGGAACATGACCACTTCCGCCATTCCTCCTCAGCAACTGAATACCTCGGCCTAGCCCTGCAGCTTTGGGTTGGACTGGAATCCCATCACTCGTCACTTTAGGCTGGGTTCCTCCAACCGCTCCCTTCGGGCCTCTAGTCCGGGCGTCCACCCCCCACACTCCCGCAAGAGATCTAGGGCGGGTTTCAACCCTCTCCTCGTCCATCCAAGAATAGCGGGTAAAATCACCTCCGCCGACCGGGCCCCACATGGAGTCTTGGCTAGGGTTCTTCGCCAACCGCTGTGACACCCTCTGGAGCGTCTTCTCCATAGCCTCCATTTCGGCCTTCAACACCTCCACTTCCGTGGGAGAGCATGGCTCCGTGGTCTCACTCCCATACGCCGCATCTCTAGACTTACTGCGCACCGCCGCCGCTGCAGCCGAGAGCCCCGCTCCATCGACACGCTGGGATGGGAACATCCAACTTCCATCTCCAGCACCAAAACGGAGAGTATTTCTTTCCGGAACGGAGCCGCCCCATGCCATCGCTGGGTCTCCGCAGAAATCACTTCTCTCTGGAAAGGAGCCGCCCCACGCCCCTGTTGGGTCTCCAATCCGATCAGGGAAGCCAACCTCATCCATGGTATTCCACTCCCTATCCTGGGCCTGCTGGGCTGCATCCGTAGTGAAATCCCAGCTCTCCAGGTATTCTTCTGCTTCATGCAAAAACCTCTCCATCACCTGGGAAAGTTTCAGGGTCTTAGCTTCTGTCAGGAACTCCACCCGACCAGAAAAGACACGCCAAAAGTCCTCTTTCTTCCAATGGTGTTTTATTGTAGTACTGCAAACTTGTAGAGCTAAGACACCTGAGCCCCTCCACCACAATCCTTAAATACCAACCCCTCCCTATGCAACATCCTGTAAAGATTACATCAGCCACCCTGACTCAGCATACCCAGTAGTCCTTTTCCCACCCAGAGTCCTCTTGGATATTACTTCATATCCTCCCCAAAAGCTGTGAAGTTGGGGGAGTGGCCCCGAAAAAAACGTTGGCATCGCCAGCCCGTCAGCCTCCTTTTGAACTTATAATTTTGGAGCTTATTCTACCTCCTATTTCCCTGTGTCATCTGCCATTTGGACTTCACAGCTTTTGGGGATATGATCTGATTCTATGGACAGTCAATATATTATTTGAGGAGTTGCAGTTCTACTATGATTTATAACCATTGTTCTACTGTAAATAGAGCATCTCCTTTGATGTTGTTTCATGGATGACTAGTCCTTACCTATGTATACAACAATTGTATAACCCAATGCTGTGCTATGCTGTTATGAAATAGATATTTTTATATCTTAGTCTTGTATCTTTTGTTGTTCTTGTGCACCCAGCACTCAGTGATTTAGATAGTGAACAATATGCCAATATAATTGTCAATCAAGGGAGATCGGGTAGGGTTAAAATCCAAAAAGGAGTACGACAGGGCTGTCCACGCTCCCCTCTGTTGTTCATTTTAATATTGGAAATATTACTGGAGGACATCAGAAAAGATGATTGAAGGGAATTAAAATCAAGAAAGAAAAAATTTTAATGCAAGGCATTTGCAGATGACTTGGAGTTGATAATAGAAGACCCTAGGGACTCCATCCGGCTGTGGATCGAAAAAATAGAAGAGTTTGGCAGATTAGCCGGCTTTACCATAAACACAAGTGCTAGTCAAAAACATGACAGAGAAGAATAAACAAGAACTACAGGGGGAAATAGACATGAGAATTACCAATAAGGTCAAATACCTGGGGATGACGATAACGCCAAAGAACTCACAAATATTTAAAAATAATTATATAACGAAGTGGAACGAAATCAAAAAAGATATGAATAGATGGTCCAGGCTCAACCTGTCCCTCCTTGGTAGAATTGCCACCATTAAAATGAATGTTCTACCTAGAATGAATTTCCTATTCACAACAATCCCGGTAGTCCCAAAAAACTCTCATTTTGACCCATGGAATGAAGAACTCTCCAAATTCATCTGGGCAGGAAAAAAACCAAGGGTCAAGATGAAAGTGTTACAAGCCTCAAAAGATAGGGGAGGTTTGGGTGTACCGAACCTGAGACTATACTTCAAGGCCAGTTGTTTCACCTGGCTAAGGAGCTGGTGCAGATTGGAAGGGGATAGAATCCTGAACATTGAGGGATATAGATTGAAGTTTGGTCTCCACGGCTATTTATGGTACGAAAAAGTAAAGGCAGATCGGAATGCAAATGACCACTACATTAGAAAACCATTGATAAAGGTATGGGAGAAATATAAGAAACAAATGGGTGGAAAGATACCCCTTTGGGTGTCTCCCAACGAAGCATTTCAGATAAGACATCTGGAGAATGACAAATGGATAAAATATAAAGACTTATTAATTAATGAAGGAACAGGATGGACCCTGAAGACCAGACTTCAACTTAGTGACGAAGGGTTTGGGATGGGATGGTTTCCGTACTTCCAGTTAAGAGAAAGAGCAAGAGAGGATGAGAAAAGAGGGTGGGAAAGCAAAAGTAACGAGTTAGAAGAGGCAATTCTGGGCAAAGAGACCAAATTAATGTCTAAAATATATAAAATATTACTAAAAAGAGATAACGGAAAAAATAGTAACGGAGCCCATGTGAAGGAATGGTCCAGAAATATAGGTTACAAAATAAATCCAGACACCTGGAAATCTATATGGAAAAAATGTAAATATCTCATTGCTTCATAAGTACAGAGAGAACTGGGTTAAGATACTTTATAGATGGTATCTTACCCCAGTAAAGCTAGCTAAAATATACAAAAAAAACAAAACCCAACTGCTGGATATGTAACAATAGTAGTGTTACAATAGTGTTATGGCTCTGCCCTAAGGCAAAAAAAATATTGGGATATGATACATAGAGAAGTAGAAAAATTGCTTAGAAAGAAAATAATAAAAAGCCCAGACAAATTCCTCTTAGGGATCCTAGACAACGAATTAGATAAGAGCGAAAGTAGAATATTCATATTAGCCATAACAGCTGCCAAGATTCTCTTTGCTACCTTCTGGAGGTCGGAAACCATCCCTTCAAGGGACGAGTAAAGACAAAAACTACTCGAGATCAGCTTAATAGAAAAACTAACAGAGGCACTGAGAGAAAGGGACAATAGAGAAAAATATAATGTTAAATGGGACTGGTCGCTCCTCCAAGAATACTGTAGAAACGAATGTAATGTAGATCTAGAGATGTAAATACCAAGTTTAAAAAAAAGAAAGAAAGAAAGAAAGAAAGAAAGAAAGGGAACTCGGGTCTCGGCAGATGCTACTTTTCTTGTTAATTTTTCCTAAGTTTATGATGTATTCCTTAATTATAGGTCGGTGACGGAAAGGTCGGGAAATCAGAGATGTGAAAAACAAATGTCATTGTAACTGAAAACATCTTTTGTTAAGCAAGACAAATCCTTGTCAGTTCTCCAACTCTGTTTTTCTTTTCAAGAGCACTGCTATCCTATTTCTTTTCCTCCTCCTAATCTTTATACTACAAAGGTGGTTATCTTGAACCACCGGGCGCTTTTCTTGTCTCTTTTTTTTCTACTTATTTTTCTTACACTTTATATATCTTCTATCAACTTTTAAATTGTGAAAACCCAATAAAGATTTTTTTTAAAAAAATCAGTAGATTGGTGAATTGTTTTGAAATGTAGCAGGCCTACATTTCAAAACAAGTGAGGCAGGTTTCATGCAGATGGGCTTTAAAATGGCTGAAGATTGAGCTTTTAGTTTCCCAATGGCAATATTGCCATTGCCGACTATATTTCAAGTCGTCATGGCGGGGTATTGGGAAAAGTGGTTTTATTGCTTGTTTTTATTGTATGTTTTACTGTATGTTTTATTGTATACCTATGTTGTGATCCGCCCCGAGCCTGCAGGGAGGAGCGGAATATAAAACTGAATAATAAATAAATAAATAAATAAATCTCTGCCGAATGTAATGGAAAACACTCTCCGCTTTTGGGTAACTTTCTGGTAAACAAAATGAGAGGTCAGATGGAAACAGACATGAAAACAGGATGCCTCCCCCGATCTTGCAAATTTTCCCAAAAATGGAGCGGAAGGAGCAGGCATCCAAAGATCAAAATGAAACTAAAATGGATTTCTGCAATTTCGCACACCACTAGGGGTGATTACCCTGTTTTGTTTGTGAACTTCTCAGAAGAATTTGAATGGCCTCTTTGGAGACAAAGATGATGAACTAGATAGGCTGGATCCCCCCTCCCTTCCCTCTTCTCCTTCTGATATGGTATAGCTTTTTTCATTTTGTTACAGAGTCTGTTGAAAGCTTCAAACTATGTCAGGAATAAAGAGAGACCTCGGGAGATTTTCTTGTCTTAATAATTTGGTACCAAGGACCAACAATTGACCTTGGAAACCTTACTGTGCCATCCGCTTCTATGCAGGTCACAAAAAGATTATCTTCCCTTGTTCCTGTTGTTTCTCCATTTTCAAACCCAGGGAGCAAAAGCATTCTGCTCCTGTCCTGGTCATCTTTATCGTCCGAGAGACTCTTTTGCTTTGCAACTTAATCACAGAGTGAAGAACAAATGGGGTGAGAAGAGCAGAGGCTTTCCCCCTCCCCTTTTCCTTCAGCAGAATAAAATATTGCATGAGATCAATAGTTTCTTTGGTTTTATGTTTCTGTTCCTTAAGGGCAGCTGGCTTATTGCATTTCCATTGATCAGGCACACATGCAGGGCAGCTCAGTGAAGATCAACCAAGTGATGCGATTTAGTTCCCGACAATTTGAAGTAAAATGACTTAGAGATGAAACAAGAGGAGGGAGCTGGACTGAAGGAGGGACGGTCATGCTTGCAAGTATGCTGTCTTTTTTGACACACAGTTAGATCCTACATTTTAAATTCCACATAGATAACTGACTGGAACTAAAGGCAGTCAACAGGAACTAAAGTGGAAAGTGTCAAAGGTCTGATCACCTGGTTGCTGGTTCACTTCAACTTCCAGATCCTCAGCTGCATTGAAACTGATATCAAGATGACCCCACCCTTTCCCAGGGTTCTGTGAAAGATACAACAACACAAACAATTTGGAGGTCTCAACAATCCCTTAACCATAAATGCTCTCCTTAACAAATAGACTGCTTCCTCTTTAAACTAGTCCTATATAACACTTCCTGGATGGCCTCATCCTCACCATTTCCACTGGATGGGATGGTCCGTCCTCCGTGCCTACTGTACTTTTCACACCGTTCTTTATGGTTGAGACATGATTTTGATTATTGTATGTATTATTTAGAAACTGTACACCCTTGAGGATGACACTACTCCTATATGCTGCCTCTGAGGAAGTCTCGGAGAGAGACGAAACGGCCCGCTGCCGGCTCCGGAGAGAGCTCCAGCCTTAAGGCACCCCCCCCCACGGAACACTCCCCTTGGGTCCTCTGTGTGGGGACTGTGTTCACTGCTACACGGTCTGAGCCTGGATTCCTGGCTTCTTCTAATTGGGTTCGCATGGCTTACAAACTACAAGGACCAGCGTCCTCAGCGCAGAGCGTCACTGGGCATTTTTCCGCTTGAATCTTTGATCCTTGCCATCGCGTCCCTCACAGGATTTCCTTCTACTTTTGACCGAGCCATGGGTAATTCCCTTGCATGACCTTGTTTCATCCCGAGAACATTCCTCAACCAACAGCTGTTCTGACTTTACAACACCAAATGCTACTCGCTTTAGATACTGGGTAACTGAGTCGGAACCGTAGCGTTTTGATTGACTTATGATTCCTGTTACTGTTTGAATGCTTTACATGAAATAGTCTCACTCTAACACTATGTTTATGTGAATCATAGTCTTGCAACCTACCTACTGTGTAGAATGCTTTATATTTCTACTAGCTGTACCCGGCACGCGTTGCTGTGCCCTATTTAGGAGATGCGAGAAAGTCTGAGTATGTAAGGGTTGGAATTGTTGTTAGTGAATTGGGTGTT
Organism: Anolis apletophallus; assembly: GCA_030556195.1. Classification (NCBI taxonomy): domain Eukaryota; kingdom Metazoa; phylum Chordata; class Lepidosauria; order Squamata; family Anolidae; genus Anolis; species Anolis apletophallus. The sequence continues at coordinate 6,771 of JARBWK010001130.1, read as the reverse complement.
TTATGTTTGTGCCTCAGCTCTTTGCCTGCAGTCCTTCGGGTTTGACTTGTACCATGGCCAGGATGGATCAGCTTGGGGAGGGCTTGTCCTGTCAGGGGATCTCTATCTTCACAGGTGCGTCCAGTGTCTGTTGGGGGACTGTTAAAAATCCTTTCCGTATCCTTTTTAGCCACCTTTCTCAAGATCTTCATGTCTAGCTTACTTTTTGCACCTCTCTTTTTCAAGATGTTCTGCTCTCTGTCTTTTGCACCCATTGGTCAATGTCCGATGAGGCTTTCCTCATGGACAGGCCATCTGAGGGAGCTCTTCCAGCGCTGGGCATCAGAAGGTACTTGGTGATGACCTCCATCCCTTGGAGCCAGCATATAGAGGGGCTGGAGCAAACCCCATTGTTGCTGGATGGTCCTCTTATTAATGTGGAATTCCAAGCCACTGGAGATTTTTTGGGAAAAGAAGAAGAGCTCCCCTTGAATGGTGTTGATCTCCATCATGGTCTTCTGATTTGAAAGTGTTGGAGGAGGCTCTGGCACTCATCTGACAGTTTGTTATGGGTCGGAATGTTCATGTTGGCTGGCCAGTACAGCAGTTATGCAAATCCGCCCTTATTGGCAGCCAATCATGTTGTCAGAATGTATTTATTTATTTATTTCCTTAGGCTTATATGCCGCTAACTCCATACGGCTCGCAGCGGCTTACAAAATCAGGAAACAACAATACAAAATAAAAGGACAGACTAGACAATGCACAACACAGGGAATAGGGGGATGGAACAGAGTCAGGGTTCAGGCGGCAACAGGGTGGCCTGGGGCCTAAACTAGACCCATCAGGCCATCAAAGGGAGGAGGGAGGGAGGGCGCGAAGGAAGGCACCCCGCTGGCCAAGGAGAAAAGTGTAGGCCGGCCTCCTTCGTCCCGTAGCCTGGCCGGTAGGGGCAAACACGGTAGATCGGTTATGGTCAGCGGTTTCAGGGATAGCCGGTGGTCACGCCCGGCGCCTGGGCCCCAGAAGGTCCTCGAACGAAGGGATCGTCTCAGCCTGGGCCCGGGGGCGGGGGGCCTCCCCCCCTCCTCCTCGCCAACCGGCCTCTTCTCCTCCTGTTGGCCGGCCGGGCGTCTGGAGGGTCCAGGGGGTCGGCAGCCCCGGTGTAGAACGTCGCGGGGGAGCTCGCAGGGGGCGGGGCGAGGAGTCGTCGACCGGGGACGGCGCCTCCTCCGGCGGCGATGTAATCTCCGATTTGAATGCCCGCTCACCGTGCTATCCTCCGGCCCGACTGTCCTCTGGGTCGACTCCTCATGGGCTGTGCCGCCGGTCTCACCCCAGTCACGGATCGGTGACGGGGCAGGCGATGGTCCCAGCGGGGGTCCCCGGGGCACCGGAGACAGACGGCGGGCCCGGCGGCGGGGCCGGGCCCCTGGGGCTCTTGCCAGGACTCGAAAATGTCAAGAGCCCCGGCGTCACCGGCCAGGCGCCGGCGATGGCGGGTGCACTGGGGCGGGAGGGGGCGGGCCGAGCGTCCAGTGTGGGCGAGGGGGCGGGGCGGAGGACGCCCGAACAAGCTGGGCCGGTCGCCATCTTGGTGGTCTCAGCCACCGCCCGCTCCTCCCAGCCGGGGGGGGCGCGTCCCAGCGCCCTCCAGGGACTCCACCATCTGTTCCACGAAGGCTCCCCCGCCGCCTCGACCTCAGCCGGGGGCCTCTCCTCAAGGGGAAGGCCTCCCTCGGCGGGCTCGGCGACAAGACTCGGGGAGGGAGGTAAGCTGTTGGATGACGTCCCGCAGGCCTCGCAGCTCGTCCCTGGCTCTGTCGGCTCCGTCCGAAGGAGGGTCAGGTGGGGGGTCAGCAGCCGCCCCCTGAATGGCAAGTGGGGCGTCGGGTGTGGGGTCGGCGTCCACCCATTGAATGGCGGGGAGGGTGGAAGGCTCCAGTGCTGGCCACCCTGGTTCCGTGTCCGCTCCCAGGCCCGGCCAAGGGACCGGAGACCGAGGCAGGTAGGTCCCCAGGCCAGACCCGTGCGCAGTCTTCTCCGACAGGCCAGCAGCTCCAGAGGTTGCTCGTAGCCTAGCCGATATGGCTGACTCAGGCCGACCTCAGGATAGCCTCCGCCTCAAACTGCAGGGCCTCCAACGGGGCAGGGGCTCGCCAGTGGTCCCCCAGGGACCAGGGAGTACCCTGAAATTCTGGGGGCACCCTCTCTGTCGGGGTGGTCAGTCTCACCAGTGGACCTGTTCCGTGGAGAGAATTTCCAAGGGCCCGGCGGAGCTCAGCCTTCGAGCTGCTGCTCAACGCGGTCATCTTGAAAATCAGAAGAGGCTGGGGGAGTCTTTGGCAGCCCCAGAGGATGCTGGGAAATGTAGTTTTATTTTTACTCGTTGTTTTGGGGGCCTTTTAGGTTTTGGGGGGGAAGTTTCTTTGCTACAAACATACCTTGCTTGAGGCCTATTTCTGTTGGCAAGTTTTGTGTTTCTGCATTGTAAGGTTTCTCTGTTTGAGGTAGTCTTCACATGACGGCTCTTCCTTTATATATATATAGATGATGTGCTGTACTCTTGTGCTGTACTCTCTGTGTTGATCTATGTGTTGAACTATAACCCAAGATTTAATGTGTTGAACGAAGGAATTTTACTGTTTAAATAAGAGATTTTGATACCAATATTGTCTACTGCTATTCATTAGCAACCCTTGTTTTTTGTTCTGTGAAAGATAGTCAAAAACCCTTATGACCTATACATCCCACAGTCCTGCACCCTGGGGGGGAGGGGTTCACCTTGTGAAATCCAAAAGAACCCCACAAAGGCAAGATGGCCTTGCCTGGCCCAGGACAGCTCAGGATCTGTAGTTCACTTCTACCTCCAAGGACTCATTTTCACGAACTTTTCCCAAATCCAGTGCATCAAAGACTCTTCCCCCACTTTCTTGAACTCAGTTTTGCTTCATGATCATCCCATGGATCTATAGTTCACTAAGTACCAAAGACCTTCCATGCGCTAGAACAAAGGACTCTCTCCCCACATTCTCCCTAAGACTCCCCTTCAGTGAAAAATAAAGGAAAATGAAATGATCTAAGTGATGGACAGGATATAAAATGATGCTTTTCACCCTAAAAATCATTGTATTTTTCCCTGCATGTCCCCTTTCCCCCATGTATGTAGTCTAAAAAAGCTAAGACATGCATTTTCCAGGGATTAGTAGCCCGCTTTGTTGACCAAGCTGATGACTCACTATGAGACCATCCAGTTCCTCCTGCATGACAATAAGGTGAAAAGCCAACTTTGGGGGGGGGGGGTCTTTCCCCAAATCAAAGCTGGATCTTTTTACCTATCTGTGGAGAGGAGGAGCTCTTCGACGTTGAGCAGGTCCTGGAGCATCCGGTGGGCTGCCGGCCAAGGCGCCTCCCGCTGTCCCGCTCGGCGCGGAAGGAGTTGCGGGTATGGAGCAAAATGGCGTGTGGCCTTGGGGGGCGCGGAAGGGAGACATGTGTCTCCCCCACTGGGCGGCGAGGCTGAGGCGCAGGCGCACTAGACACCAGCGCCGGCGCCGGAAGAGAAGCTCATCGGCGACCGCCCCAGCCGGCCCATTGGAAGTCCCACCGGAAGCTCCGCTGGAGGACATCGGCCCCTCCTCCCTGGTGGAGGGAGGAGGGGCAGCTTAAAGCGCCGGCGACGCAGCGGCGCAGACGTATCCAACGTGCAGTGAGTCCAGCCCCACTCCTGGTAGGCCCGCCCCCTAGTGTAGCGGAAGGCCCGCCCCTTCCCCCCCAGCAGGGGAGTGAACATTGTCAACATGGAACACCGTGGGGATTCACCTGTAATCCGAGGCCAGGAGCCGCGAATGGACCTAGCCAACACCGCCATGCAGCTTCAGGTCAGCAACTCCCACAGGGGTTGGAAGGCAATCTGGCAACCCTCTGGCTCCAGAATCCACCTTGGAGAGTCGGTGCTCAGGCTGGGGCCCATCAGGGGAAACAGTGTGGAGGGGCGCAACGACACCAGCGACCCCACCACTAAGACTCTGATGAACGTAAAGAGGGGCGGTTTAGGACAAGGACCTTTTGGGAGTGGGTTTTGGTGGTGGGAACCGGGAGAACCTCCCGGTCCCATTCCTATACCCCCAACCCCAGTCGACTGGGGGCCCGGTGGACCATCAGGTACAGGGCAAGGTTCACCTTACCACCATGGACAACGCAAGACCCTGTTGAGGGAAGGACATCCCTGCCTTTATCTGCAACCTGTTGTCCCCGGAAAGAGGGTCACCACCGGCACACCCCCTTTTCAGAGGGAGGGCAGAAGGCCGGACACCTAGGGGATTCGGGGAGGGATGAGGTGCGGGGCGGGTAATACGTGTGATCTCGGGAAGGGGCAATCGGGACGGTAGACGTAGGCCTGATGAGAGAAGGCGGAGGAGCCAAAGAGAGGCTCGTCCCCTTCTGACCTACGGGCTATCCCTAGGCACGCAGATGCAGAGTTCCCTACTACCTCTCCTCCAACTCTGGTTCTGGCCAACACCAGGTCCGTGCGAAATAAGACCGGGACCATCAGGGACTTCCTCCTGGAGAGAGATCGATCTAGCCTGTTTGACAGAAACATGGCTCCAGGAGGGAGATGAGGTCGTTATGCACGGGTGGCATCTCCTGGGTTTGTGGCCAGTTATCAGATGAGGACAGAGAGGCGGGGGAGGGAGGGTGCTATCCTCAGCCGAGACACTTTAATTCCAGGGCGATTCCGGCGGCGAACATTCCGGGGATGGAGTGCGGGGCCTGGTGTGGGATCTTAGTGAGAGCGTGGCCTTCCTGCTGGTGTACCGTGCACCCAACGCACCGGCGGGGAGTCTACCTAAGCTGCTGGAGGTGGTGTGGTGGGGCATTGAGGTTCCCTAAACATTGTCTTGGGGGATTTCAATGTCCACGCCGATACCCTCAACGGCAGCCGTGGACCTAGTGTCTACCATGGAGGCACTAGGACTCTCACCTGTAAGACCGGTCCCACGCATCAGGCCGGGCACACCCTGGATTTGATCTTCGCCGCTGAATTAGCGTGACCCTAGCCTCCATAATGGAGGTTCCATGGTCGGATCACAGAGTCCTGGAAGTTCGGCTGGGGTGGCATCCCTCTCGGTAAGGGTGCCGAACCTATTCTGCCCGGGCCCGAAGAGACTTATGGAACCCACTAGGTTCCTGAATGCTCTAAGGAATGGGAACTTCCAGCGACTCAGTCGATGGGCAGGTGGAACACTGGAATACCAGTCTCTCTGCGGCCCTGGACGAGATCGCCTCAGGGAAGCTCCTCCTCCTCGCAGAAATCGCCGCCTTGGTTTACCGAGGAGCTGCGGGCGATGAAGCGGAGGAGGAGACAGTTAGAGGACGTGTGGCGGAATCTCTCGTGACGGCGTCAGAAATCGGCTTATAAACAGTTCAAAGAGGTTTATGAGCAAGCTATCAAGGAAGCTAAAAAGGTCTACTACTCTTCCTTGATAGAGTCGGCCAGCTCACGCCCAGCGCAATTGTTTAGGATAATTCGGTCTTTGACAGCAATCCCAACTGTCCCAAATGATAGGGGTTTTAACCAACAGCTGAGGTTTTCCAGAGCTATTTCGCTGACAAGATTTTCAACTCTCCGCCAGGACATTCCGGGCCACGTTGATACAGTTAGTGAACTCGAGACTCCGCCGCCAGCCTCGGCGGTACCTTTCACCTCGTTTCAATTGCTGGACGCGAAAGCAGCTGTCGACAAGTTACTAGCTGCAGCTAGACCAACTACATGCTCCCTCGACCCGTGCCCCTCCTGGCTTGTTAGAGCGTGTCGGGAGGGGCTACGAAACCCCTGGGCACGATCATAAATAGCTCCCTTGAGCAAGGAGTCTTCCCGGGGGGACTGAAAGAGGCAATGGTGAGACCGCTGCTGAAGAAGCCAGGCCCAGATCCTTGGCTCCCTCAATTACCGCCAGATTTCAACCTGCCTTTCTTAGGCAAGGTGATTGAGGGCAGCAGCGGATCAGCTGCAGCAGTTCTTGGAAGACAGCTGGACTTGATCCTTCCAGTCCGGCTTCCGTATTGGGCACGGGACGGAGACCGTGCTTGTCGCCATACAGACCAACCGCCGCCAGCTGGACCAGGTGGGATCAGCACTGCTCGTCTTGTTAGATCTGACTGCAGCTTTCGACACTGTAGATCACGCACTGTTAACCCACCGTTTAGCCAGCTCGGGGTCGGGGACCGCCCTTTAAATGGGTGGCCTCCTTCCTCCGACCGGGGATGACAACGTGTGGAGAGGGGGGCGGTCTCTGGGAAATTCCCACTTGACTGTGGGAGGGTCCCAGGGGCCATCCTCTCCCCCTTATTTAACGTGTACATGCGCCCCCTGGCCCAGCTGGCCCGCGACTTTGGTCTGGAGTGTTATCAGTACGCTGATGACAATACTCCAGCTTCTACTGAAATGGACGTGGCGGACACCGTACCGATTGTTTCCATCAGTGCCTAGAGGCCGTGACTGGTTGGCTGCGGCAGCCGGCTGAAGGTGAACCCGTGAAGACGGAGATCTTGTAAGCCTGGCTGACTAGGCGGGATGAGTGTCAGTTGCCTACCCTGGGCGGCGAACGTCTAGCCCGTCGCCTGTTGTTAAGAGCCTAGGTCCACCTGGACCCCTGCTGACCATGGAGACTCCCAGGGTCTCCGCGGCAGCAGGGCGTCATTTTTCCACCCAACACAGGCTAGCTGGCGACTGGCACCCTACCTTTCCAGGGACGACCTGGCCACGGTGATCAAGCGGCGGTCATCTCG
>JARBWK010001129.1:0-21149 GCA_030556195.1 Anolis apletophallus | reverse complement strand
ATACATAAAACAACAGTGTGCATAAAATTTTAAAATTGCATAAAATTCATATAAAACAATGATCAAACAGGCAGATTAGATATCCGGGCTTCAATTGAAGGCAAGCCTAAAAAGAGTGGTCTTGCATGCCCTCCGGAAGGGAATGAGCTCTGTGATCGCGCGAACATCGTCCGGAAGTGCGTTCCACAGTACAGGGGCCGCTGCTGAAAAAGCTCGTTGCCTTGTTGTGGAAAGGTGACAGGAGCGGACTGATGGTACAGTTAGCAGGTTTTGCTCCTCTGAGCATAGTGGTCTCAGGGGAGCATACGGGGTAAGGCGGTCCCTCAGGTACACTGGCCCCAGACCGTGCAAGGCCTTAAAGGTCAAAACCAACACCTTGAAGACAATTCGGTACTCAATTGGTAGCCAGTGCAATTGCCGCAGGATGGGAGTAATATGCTTTCTCAATGGTGCTCCCACCAGTAAGCGAGCGGCAGCATTTTGCACTAGCTTGAGTTTCCGGATTGTCGACAAGGGAAGGCGAACGTAGAGGGCATTACAGTAGTCTAACTTCAAGATGACCGTTGCTTGGATCACTGTGGCCAGGTCATCCCTGGACAGGTAGGGTGCCAGTCGCCTAGCCTGTCGTAGATGGAAGAATGATGTTTTGCTGACCATGGAGACCTGGGCCTCCATGGACAGCAATGGGTCCAGCTGGACCCCCAGACTTTTTACCGAAGGTGACGGGCTTAACTGCTCGCCATCCAGGGTAGACAACCGGCACTCATCCAGCCCAGGGCGACCAGGCCACAGTATCTCCGTCTTCGATGGATTCACCTTCAGCCGGCTGGAACGCAGCCAACCAGTCACGGCCTCAAGGCATTGATGGAAACAATCGGGTACGGTGTCCGGCCTGCCGTCCATTCTCAGCACAAGCTGGGTGTCATCAGCATACTGATAACACTCCAGACGAAAATCGCGAACCAGCTGGGCCAGCGGACGCATATAGATGTTGAATAATAAAGGGGAGAGGATGGCTCCCTGGGGGACCCCACAACTTAATGGGAGTCCCCCAGAGACCTCCTCCCCCCTCTCCACACGTTGTCCCCGATCTTGGAGGAAGGAGGCCACCCATTTAAGGGCAGTCCCCCTAACTCCCGCCACGGCTCAACGGTGGGTCAGTAATGCGTGATCTACCGTATCAAACGCTGCCATGAGATCTAACAACACGAGCAGGGCTGATCCGCCATGGTCCAGCTGGCGGCGAAGTTGGTCTGTAATGGCGACAAGCACGGTCTCCATCCCATGCCCAATACGGAAGCCGGACTGGAAGGGATCAAGTCCAGCTGTGTTGTCTAAGAACCGCTGCAGCTGATCCGCTGCTGCCCTCTCAATTACCTTTCCTAGGAACGGCAAGTTGGAAACCGGTCGGTAATTGGAGGGAGCCGAAGGATCTCGATTCGGCTTCTTCAGCAGCGGTCTTACCATTGCCTCTTTCAAACCCCTTGGGAACACTCCTTGCTCAAGGGAGCTGTTGATAATCTTTCCCAGGGGGTCTCGTAACCCCTCCCGGCAAGATCTAACAAGACAGGAGGGGTACGGATCAAGGGAGCAGGTAGTTGGTCTAGCCGCAGCAAATAACTTATCGACAGCTGCTGCGTCCAGCAGTTGGAAACGGGTGAAGGTGGGCCCGTCGAGTGGCGGCGGAGTCTCGAGCTCACTTACTGTATCAAATGTGGCCGGGATGTCCTGGCGGAGCATCGAGATTTTGTCAGTGAAATAGTTCTGAAAAGCCTCAGCTGAAGGAGCCAAACCCCTATCGTTTAGGACAGTCGGGATTGTTGTCAGAGATCGAATTATCTTAAAAAGTTGAGCTTGGCGTGAACTTCTTGTTCTAGTTGTTTTTAAATTGTATAGCATTGAATCTTTGCTGTTATGCCGGTCTGAGTCCCTCGATAGAGGTGAGAAGGCCGGGGTACAAAATTTTAAATAAATAAATATATAGTAATAATAATACATAGCTGCTTTGAGACCCCTTTGGGGAGATAAAGCAGAGCATAAATATAATAATAAATATAATATAATAATAATAATAGATGCATAGCCACTTTCAGCACCCTTTGGGGAGAAAAAGTGGAGTATAAATAAATATAATAGTAGAATAATAATAATAATAATAAAGATACATAGCCGCTTTGAGCGCCCTTTGGAGAGATATAGCAGGGCATACATATAATTATAAAATATATAATAGTAATAATAATAATAATACATAGCTGCTTTGAGACCCCTTTGGGGAGATAAAGCAGAGCATAAATATAATAATAAATATAATAATAATAGATGCATAGCCACTTTCAGCACCGTTTGGGGAGAAAAAGTGGAGTATAAATAAATATAATAGTAGAATAATAATAATAATAATAATAATATAGATACATAGCCGCTTTGAGCGCCCTTTGGAGAGATATAGCAGGGCATACATATAATTATAATAAAATATATAATAGTACTAATAATAATAATAATACATAGCTGCTTTGAGCACCCTTCAGGGAGATAGAGGATAAATAAATATTACAATAATAGCACTGTGGACTCAAAGAATGATGGATCTGGACCAAATTTGGCATGAATATTCCATATGCCCAAATATGAACACAGATGGAGTTTGGGGGAAATAGACCTTGACATTTGGGAGTTGTAGTTGCTGGGAATGTTATTTGCCAGCATGTGCAGGCCCACAAACACCCAGTGCACAAATTATACTGACACGCCCTGTCGAGCAAGCTTGAGAGTGCTCCAGAAAGTGGTCGCATGTTGCTTTCCTAAAGCAGGATTTACAGAGTTTGTGAGTTGGTTTGACAGCACGCCTGAAATAAATGGGTTGCAAAGTAGCAGAGTGCCTTTTCTGAAGCACAAGGCAGGACTGCGCTCAGAGCGCCGATTAAGCGCGGATGTTCTCACAACTGCAAGCTCCTTCCCTGAGCTGCTCTTGGGACTGGCTCTCTTCCTAGAAGTAGTTTTCCTCTTCATCAAAAAAGCCGTTTTCCAGGGCATACACAGTCTGCACTTGACACAGCTTGGCAGGCACCTTTATGTTCTTGGATTGGCTCATAAAGGGAGTATAGTTGACAAAGTAATGACATACCTAGTTGCCGACTTCGGAAGGACGCCAGAGCCAGGCAAAAAGCTTCCCCTGCGAGGCCTCGAGGCCTGGGGGAGGCTTTTCCGCCTGGCTCTCGCGTCCTTCCGACTTCGGCAACTAGGTATGTCATTACTTTGTCAACTATACTCCCTTTATGAGCCAATTCCGACTTCGGAAGGACGCGAGAGCCAGGCGGAAAAGCCTCCCCCAGGCATCGAGGCCTCGCAGGGGAAGCTTTTTGCCGGGCTCTCACGTCCTTCCGACTTCGGAAGGGCACGGGGGCCAGGCGGAAAAGCCTCCCCCAGCCCGGCTCCTCCAACCCTCTCCTCACACACACACAAGGCCTCAGAGCCCGCCTCACCCGCTAGGCCCGGATCCGCCTCCATCCGCTTGGCCTCCTCCTCCTCCTCCCCCCCCAAGCAGCAGCAGGAGGGGGAAGAAAGGGGGAGGGAAAGAGACGTTTTCGCGGCACACCAGGTGATCTCGCACGGAACAGTGATTGGGAAACACTGGATTCAAGCACCAAATCATCTGCATACATCAGGATGAAAATCCTTCTGTTCCTGATTGCTGGTGAAGGAGAGTCAGTTTTGGCTAAACATGGCGTTAAATGGTTCACATAGGTGTTAAAAAGGGTGGGAACCAATAAACATCCCTGTTTCACTCTGTTTGTTGTAGGAAAGGCTTCCGTCAGCAAACTATTTTTGCCAACTCTGACCCTCATTTCTGTGTTGATGGATAGTTCCTGAATCAAGTCTCACCAATCTACAATCTGTATCAGGATTGTGCAACTGTACCCACAATGTGTTTCTGGTAATGGAGTCAAAAGCAGACGAAACGTCAATGAGAGCGGCAAAGGCATCAAGGAATCATTATAGTCCATAAAGGAATCCTTGTGTCTCTTAATATTTAAGTTAATGCTGGTAGTTCCTGGAAACCATTATTCAGAGTGAATGACGCCCGTCTACGGTCTTTCTGAATGCCTGCCTTATGTTTCCTGAGGGTCATGTTTAGAGTCAAGCCAACTACAGTTTATGGCAGACCTTTGAGGTTGTTGTGTTCATTACGGACTTTATAGGACTCTCCACATCTTTACTGTGTAGTTATATATATATTTGTTGATTTATTTGTGTACAATTCTCTGACCTTTAGTTGAGACTTCTCTTTAGTATGGGACAAAGGTCCCTTTTCCTTCCACGCATCGTTCCTTATTTTCATTCTCCCTTCTTTTCTTATTTCCTTCTGAATCCACCCCTTATTGTTTATAAACCTGGATTGACCTTTGCTTGACCCTGTGCCTGTCCTTGAGGCCCTTCAGACCTCCAGTTCTCGGTATTCCCGTTTTCCGCATGAGCCATGAAGGGAAAAGAGGATAGTGTTGGAAATGAAGGAGGTTTGCAGCTTCTTGTTTAATGTTCTGCTTCTTTCTTGAACAGGGAAATGAAGACCCCGTGAAGTCACCTCTGGCGTGATCAGGAAATATCCGTATCTGGTGGATATTCAGGAGTTTGGAGGCCAAACCGCAATAACGAAAGAAATCCCATAGGAAGAAGAAATCCTCTCTGGGTGCTGATCTCGTGGAACTCACTTTCGATCAGAAGGAAAAAGGGAAGACTGAAGTGTCCATAATTGCAATTAATTCTATACATAACTGACAACATGGAGAAGAAACTCTATGCATGTCTTGAGTGTGGAAAGAGCTTCACTCGGAGTTCACATCTACGTTCACATCAAAGGACGCACACTGGGGAGAAACCCTATAAATGCCTGGAGTGTGGACAGAGCTTCACTCATAGTTCATCTCTACGTTCACATCAAAGGACGCACACGGGGGAGAAACCCTTTAAATGCCTGGAGTGTGGACAGAGCTTCACTCATAGTTCATCTCTACGTTCACATCAAAGGACGCACACTGGGGAGAAACCCTATACATGCCTGGAGTGTGGACAGAGCTTCACTCAGAGTTCACATCTACGTTCACATCAAAGGACGCACACTGGGGAGAAACCCTATAAATGCCAGGAGTGTGGACAGAGCTTCACTCATAGTGGAAATCTACGTAACCATCAAAGGATTCACACTGGGGAGAAACCTTATAAATGCCTGGAATGTGGACAGAGCTTTGCTGAGAATGGAAGTCTACGTAAACATCTAAGGATTCACACTGGGGAGAAACTCTATAAATGCCTGCAATGTGGACAGAGCTACACTCAGAGTTCACATCTACGTTCACATCAAAGGACTCACACTGGGGAGAAACCCTATAAATGCCTGGAATGTGGACAGAGCTTTGCTGAGAATGGAAGCCTACGTAAACATCAAAGGACTCACACTGGGGAGAAACCCTATAAATGCCTGGAATGTGGACAGAGCTTTGCTGAGAATGGAAGCCTACGTAAACATCAAAGGACTCACACTGGGGAGAAACCCTATAAATGCCAGGAGTGTGGACAGAGCTTCAGTGAGAGTGGAAATCTACGCGCACATCAAAGGACTCACACTGGGGAGAAACCCTATAAATGCCTGGAAAGAGCTTCACTGAGAGAGGAAATCTTAGTTCACATCAAAGGACTAAATGCCACACTGGGGAGAAACCCTGCCATGGACAGAGCTTCATCAAAGATAGTGAAACCCTTTAAATCTACGTAAACATCAAACTGGACACACAGTGGGGAGAAACCCTTTAAATGCCTGGAGTGTGGAAAGAGCTTCACTGAAAATATAATGGATGTCTGGGAACGTATAAATGCATCAAAGTTCCAGTGATTCACACTGGAGAGAAACCCTATAAATGCCTGGAGTGTGGAGAAGAGCTTCACTCAGAGTTCACATCAAAGGACTTTGTTCTGAATTTTCACATCCAACGTGGAAGAATGAACCTCTCCCCCAGAGTCATGCCACACTTGTCTGAAATATTTCCCGTTCTTCTTGTTGTTCATTCGTTCAGTCGCTTTCTTCTTCGGACCTCCTGGGCCATCCCACGCCAGAGCTCCCTGTCAGCCTTCACCACCCACAGCTCCTTCAAGTTCACTGCCAGTCCCTTCAAGGAAACCCACCCTCTTGCCCTGGGTCCGCCCCTCTTCCTTTTTCCTTCCCTTTCCCCAGCAGATTCCCAGCTTTCCTGTCCTCTCGTGATGTGGCCAAAGGACTTCACCTCTGACTCTCATCTCCTTCCTTCCAAAGAGCAGCCGAGCTCTCTTTCCTGGATTACAGACTGGTTGGATCTTCTCCCGGTCCAAGGCGCTCTCAGAAGTTTCCTCCAGCACCACAGTTCAAAAGCATCTCTCTTCCTTTGCTCAGCCTTCCCTAAGGTCCAGCTCTCACATCCGTAAGATACTACGGGGAATACCATTGCGTTAACTATGCGGATCTTTGTTGATTTTCCTTTATGTGTGCTAATTGACGGGAGGTTTGATACCACTTAGAAATTATTTTCCTTCGGGTTTCTTTGTCCGTTTAATTTTCCTTTGGGTTTCTTTGGGGGGGGGGGTGTATCAGTGCGCTGCTAACGGAGATCTCACTTTACCGAGGACAATGGCTGACCTTGGGACACTGCTGAATGCTGTTATTCCCACATTTTGGTGACTCAATGGGTCGAACCGTGTGCCTCTTCCTTCAACATATTGAGGCACTTAACAAAAAACTGGACCACCTGCTTACTTACGTTTCTTTATTCAGGGGATGTGCCGCAAGCTAGACCCACAAAGAATTCCCATGTAGGGCTGGATGCTGGGATGAATATCCCTGTGATCTCGGGGAGAGGGAACCACGACGATAGACGCAGACTGAATGCAAGAGAGAGATCGAACCGTCTAGAGCTTCGGCCTCCCTCTGACCTGCATCCTATCCCAAGGCACACTGAAGACAGGTAACCAGTCGCCTCCCCTTCCTCTCTGGTGTTGGTGAACGCTAGATCTCTCAGGAATAAAACAGGAATAAAACAGCTACAATCAGGGAATTTCTCACGGAAGTGGGAGCGGGTTTGTATTGTATTACCGAAACCTGGTTACAGGAGGGAGACGATATCCTCCTTCAAGAACTAGCCTCCTCAAGATACGTTGTCACCCTCCAGAATCGGAACGGGAGGCCGGGGGGGGGGAGGTGTAGCGATGCTCTCTCGTGATATGTTATCTCTCAGGGCGGTTCCTGCGTTGAACACCACTGGTATTGAGAGTGCTGGCCTTGTGTGGGATTCACAGGAGAGTATCGCCTTCCTGTTGGTGTACCGTGCGCCTAGCGCACCAGCATAAAGCCTATCCCAGCTGTTAGAGACTGTGTCGGACTTGAGGTTTCTCAGAGTTATTGCCTTGGGGGACTTCAACGTCCATGCCGATGCGGCCTCATTTTCTTCTTCAGGTGCGGTCCTAGTGTCGACCATGGCGACACTCGGTCTCTCACTTTGTGATACTGGGCCCACACATCAGGCTGGACTCACACTGGACCTGGTCTTCAGGTCAGGAATCCAAGTGACCCTAGCCTCTGTCTTAGAGGTACCATGGTCGGACCACTATGCCCTGAGAATCCAATTAGAGCTAGCTCCACCTCCCTGCAAGGGCGCCGAAAAGATTTGGGGTTTGCCCGAAGAGACTTATGGAACCTAGTAGGTTCCTGAATGCTCTGAGGCAGGGCTGTCCAACTGGCGGCCCGTCGGCCGTATACAGCCCCCCAGCCAGTTGGACACAGCCCCCGCTACCCTCTTGAAAGAACTCTTTTATAAAAAAGATATATATTTTTAAAAAATATTTTTTAAAAAAAATTTTTTTAAAAAAATGGCGGGCGGGGGGGAGGCGGGGCAGGGAGGAGGGAGGGAGCCAGCTCCTCCTCCCTGCACTGCCCCTCCATCCGGTTCGCAGCGGCGAGGGGAGGGAGGGGAGGAGGAGGCAGGGCAGGGAGAAGGGAGCCAGCTCCTCCTCCTTAGCCCCTCCTCCTTCCCCCCCCCGCGCCGCCGGAGGAGGCAGGGCGCCCGGGAGAAGGAGGAGAGGCCAGCTCCTCCAGCCTGTTGCCTTCCTTCTTCCTTCTCCTCCCCGGTCGCGCCGCCATTCGGGTTCCGAGCAGCGGCGCACCCGGGGAGAAGGAGGAGAGCCTTCAGGAAGGAGACAACAGGCATCCCCCTCCTCCTCCTCTCCCTGGGAGTAAATCGGGACCCTTGTCCTGGTTTACTCCCATGGAGTGGAGGAGGCAGGAGAATCGTGTTCCCCTCCTCCTTCTCTCTCTGGGAAAAAAAACCGGGACACTTAGGCGAGAGGAAGGTGGAAGGTGCGGCCTGGCACCCTCCTCTCGCCATCTGTCACCCAAACAGAGGTTAATATTAAACCCCGTTTGGGTCTCAGTTGGCGAGAGGAGGGTGCCAGGCTGCACCTTCCACCCTCCCCTCGCCATCTGTAACCCAAATGGGGGTTAATATTAACCCTCGTTTGGGTGACAGATGGCGAGGGAAGGATTGAAGGTGCGGCCTGGCACCCTCCTCTTGCCATCTGTAACCCAAACGGGGGTTAATATTAACCCCCGTTTGGGTCTCGGTTGGCGAGAGGAGGGTGCCAGAGGGGGTTAATATTAACCCCCGGTCGGCCAGGGCGCCATCTGTCACCCAAACGGGGTTAATATTAACCCCGTTTGGGTCTCGGTTGGCGAGAGGAGGGTGCCAGGCCGCACTTTCCACCCTCCACTCGCCATCTGAAACCCAAACGGGGGTTAATATTAACCCCCGTTTGGGTGACAGATGGCGAGGGGAGGGTGCCAGGTCGCACCTTCCATCCTCCTCGCCATCTGTCACCCAAACGGGGGTTAATATTAACCCCCGTTTGGGTGATAGATGGCGAGGGGAGGGTGCCAGGCCGCACCTTCCACCCTCCCCTCGCCATCTGTAACCCAAACGGGAGTTAATATTAACCCCCGTTTAGGTGACAGATGGCGAGGAGAGGGTGCCAGGCCGCACCTTCCATCCTCTCGCCATCTGTAACCCAAATAGGGGTTAATATTAGCCCCCGTTTGGGTGACAGATGGCGAGAGGAGGGTGGAAGGTGTAGCCTGGCACCCTCCTCTCGCCAACCGAGACCCAAACGGGGGTTAATATTAACCCTCGTTTGGGTGACAGATGGCGAGGGGAGGGTGGAAGAGTCCCCTGTGGCTCCGCCCCCCCCTTCCCAAATCGTCACGAAGCGGGCAAAACCGGAGAAGGCGGGCCGGGGCCGGGGGTGGGACGGAGTGCCCCCCCCCCAGGTGATCAGTGAGCGGAATTCCGGCCCTTGAGCCGGTAGAAGTTGGACAGCACTGCTCTGAGGGATCTGAAGCCTATCAGCACCTTGATCGAGTTGCAAGTGGACACATGGAACACCAAACTGTCTTGTGCACTCAACGAGATTGCCCCTAGACGCCCTCTCCGAACTCACAGAAATCGATCGCCCTGGTTTACCGGGGAGCTACAATCGATGAAGCGAGAGAAGAGACGGCTAGAGAGCGTGTTGCGGAAATTCCATGACGAAGGATCGATATCAGATTATAAGCAGTTTGTGGATGCTTATGAGCGTGCTATCAAGGAGGTGAAAATTTTTTATTATGCAATCATGATAGCGTCTGCTAGCTCACGCCCGGCTCAATTGTTTAAGATAATTCGGTCATTAACGATGGTCCCTACCATCCCAAAAAATTGATGATCAGGCCCTTACTGCCAAGGTTTTCCAAAGCTATTTTGCACACAAGATCTCTGCCACAATTGAGACCCCATGGCCGCTCGCTGGGCCCACCTTCGACCGATTCCAACTGCTGGACGCAGAGGCTGTCGATAGGATTGTAACTGCATCTTGACCGACCACATGCTCCCTCGACCCGTGCCCCTCCTGGCTAGTGAAATCTTGCCTGGAGGGTCTACGTGACCCTCTGTTGAATATAATAAACAGCTCCCTTGAGCACGGCGTCTGTCCAGAGGGTTTGAAAGAGGCTGTGGTCTCTCAATTGCTGGAAAAACCAGGGTCATATCCCTCGGTTCCTTCCCATTACCGCCCAGTTTCGAATGTGTCGTTTCTGGGCAAAGTGATGGAGAGGGCGGCAATGGAGCAGTTGCAGACCTTCCTAAATGACACAGCCGGACTAGAACCCTTCCGGCCCGGTCTCCGTATGAGGCACGGGACGGAGACGGTCTTGGTTTCCATCACAGACCAGCTACGCTGCCAGCTTGATCAAGGCGGATCGGTACTGCTTGTGTTATTGGACCTCACAGCAGCGTTTGATACAGTCGATTGCGATCTTTTGACGCACCGCCGTGCCGTGGCTGGAGTGAGGGGGGCAGCCTTGAACTGGCTGTCCTCATTCCTCCACAATCAAAAACAGCGAGTGTTAAGAGGGGAGCTGGCCTCAGGGGGATTCCCCTACCTTGTGGGGTCCCTCGGGGGGCCATCCTCTCCCCTTTGTTATTTAACATCTACATGCGACCACTTGCTCAGCTGGTACGTAGTTTTGGGCTGGAGTGCCACCAGGACGCTGACGACGCTGAGAGAGGAAGAGCAGCAGGTGAAACAGCCCAGGATGCAAGGAAAGTTTGGAGAGTGGGTGTGGCCGAGCAAAGCTAAGCCCCACCTAGAGCCGCGGAGCAGAAGCAGCTGTTGGAACCGCTTCAGCCGATGGCTGCAGGAGAGAAGCCGCTGATACGGCCCCAACTGTGGAGTGAGGAGGTGGATCCGCTGAGCCGAGGTGCGGACGCAGCCTGGGGATATTCGGCAGGATATCCCGTTGGAGCGGTTTCTGTTGACTTTAACCTCCTCCAACTGCTGGAGGTATCCAAGGAGTGAACTTGGAGACTACCGAAGGGGGGATGGGAGATGTAGTTCCTACCCTCAATGGATTTTCGGAAGGACTTAAAATGCATGGCGACCAGGACCAAAGCATGGATTTTGATTTGAGACTAAGCATTGGCTTTAGGATTTACATTTCTGTCATGTCATTAAATTGCCATGTGGGAAATGTTTGCATTCGGTTAGGGCTACGGGTAATAGATATGGACCCACGAATGTACTGGGAGTTATGGAGACAGCGATCTCCGGAGGGAGTTGGGTTAATAGCCGGACAGCCGAAAAAGGAGAAAGTGTGGTTTGCTTGTCACCTTGGGGGATGTGGGCCTGTCCTGATGATTCTGCTGATGGTCCCTCACCGACACATGCCTGTAGAGAGAGGTTTGAGGGAAGGGAAATGGACGATGTTCTGGTGGGATTCTCAGGCAGGTCCGAGAATTAATTGAGCCGATAGAGAAGCAGCGAGAGATGTGTACATTGTTTAAAAAATGCTTAAATGATGTGATTTTGGTTCTGTAAAACTTTAGTGTGTTGAGATACATTGTGAAGCTGTGAGCATGTGTCAATAATGCTACATGAGAACTTGGGAATATAGATAGTGGAGAAAGACTCAGAAGAAAGGTGTGGTTTTCCTGGTGGGGTTTTCATAGGAGGATTTTGGGCTCTGTAGTTTTTGAAGTGGTGTCTCCTGACCAAGCATTTGGCGGGAAGAGAGTGGATTTGAGATACAAGTTGGTGTTAACTATGCAGTTGGTTGAACGCAGAGTTTTAAACAGGTGATAGTAATTCTAGGTTGTGAAGTTGGCATTTTGGTGGGTCAATTCTTATAAAGGTATTTTATTATAAGTAGAAAAGGTGGGTTTGGGACCTGCAGTTTAGATGAAGTTGGTGCGTAAGTTAGATTTGTGAAAAGGGTTTCGTAATCTAAAGCACAGGCGGTGTTTGGCGTTTCCCGTGCGAACGTCTTAAGAGTGTGTTGTTTCCTGTTGATAAAGGAAATGGACATGGGGCTTCAATTCCAAAATGCCATCGGAGCGATCTATAATGACCAAAATGCACGAATTTGGATAAATGGCCAACATACCGAAAAAATCCAAATACAGAAAGGAACGAGACAAGGGTGCCCCCTCTCGCCCTTGTTTTTCATAATGTCACTAGAAATCCTGCTGAGGAAACTCAGGGCGAATAGTCATCTCAAGAGCCTGAGAATAGGAAAATTCTCCTTTAAGGTCAAAGCTTTTGCGGACGACCTGATATGCTTTATATGCCAGATAACATCCAGGCATGGATTACAGAGATAGAGGAATTTGGCAAATTGGCGGGTCTACGGATAAACAAAAGAAAAACAAAGATACTTACGAAAAACCTGCCCCATACCCTCCAAGAAGAATTGGAAAAACAGACAGGCATTCAGGTCACCCAAACAATTAAATACCTCGGTATTCTTATCTCAGCCCAGAACTCGCAACTAATAAAAAATAACTACGAAAGGTTGTGGAAAAAAGTGCAGAAGGAGTTAGAAAGTTGGAGAAATGCAAATCTCTCCTTCATGGGAAGGCTGGCAGCCATAAAAATGAATGTTTTGCCAAGAATGTTATACCTGTTCCAAAACATCCCGATCATCAGATCCAATAAGATCTTTGTAAACTGGAAAAAGGATATTCTGAGTTTCCTTTGGGAAAAGAAGAAGGCAAGAATCAAATACACCATCCTAGCTGATCGGAAGGAGAGAGGGGGTCTGGGTCTTCCAGACCTGAAACTATATTATGAAGCCTGTGGATTAGTGGCCTTGAAGGACTGGATCGACCTAAAGAAAGAAGATCTGCTAGCACTGGAGGGGTTTGACTTAAAAGAAGGGTGGCACAGACATCTGTGGTACGCAAAGACAAAATCAGAGAAAAATTTCAAAAATCACCCAGTGAGAGCGGCACTCATGGAAATATGGGATAAATATAAAAGTAGGTTCTACCTTAAAACACCCCTATGGGTATCACCCATGGAAGCACACCAAAGAAACCTGTTGGACTGGAGTAAGTGGCCCACCTATGAAGATCTGACCGTCAAGAGAGAGGGGATAAGACAACTGAAAACAAGGGATCAGATACAAGCACAATACAAGGATCTAACCTGGCTGCATTTTCTTCAGATCAATGATTGCTTCAAAAAAGACAATCAGGTGGGCTTTGATGAAAAGGAGGGTTTCTGGAAAGCCCTATTGAAAAGCAAAAAGAAGCAAATAACAAAAGCCTACCTGAAGCTACTAGAATGGGCCACAGAGACTGAACTGGTGAAGAGTTGTATGATTAAGTGGGCCCAGAATATCGGCAGGCCAATCATGCTATGCAAATGGGAAAAAGTCTGGAGGAAAAAAATAAAGTTCACTTATGCAATGGACATGAAAGAAAATTGGTACAAAATGTTCTTTCGATGGTACATGACCCCACAAAAATTAGGACTAATGTACAAGGGTACTCAGAACAACTGTTGGAAATGTGGCACCCAAACGGGTACTTTTTTTCACATGTGGTGGTCATGCCAAGAGGCAACAGCGTATTGGAAAGCCATACACCATAGGGTTCAGAAAATCCTCCAGACGCCCATTGAACTGAGACCGGAGTCCTTCTTGCTAGGACTATCCAGCGAAACCGAACTCCTTGATGTGGGCAAGGGAAAACTATTTGTGTACCTGACTACAGCGGCGAGGATGGTGTTCGCAAGAAACTGGAAAAACGCAGCGACGCCAAGCATGGAAGAGTGGGAGAATAAGGTCTGGGACATCATGGACATGGACAAACTCACCTTCTACTTGAATGAGTCAGAGGGTGTATTGGTCAAAAGAACAAACTGGTCCTTATTCACGACCTACATGGAAGCCCGAAGAAACCCTCAACTGCCGAACAAGTCTCTGATTGCCCAGAGCAAGACAGACTGACCCACGTTCAGCTAGAGATTTTGAACTCTAAGGAGGATCCCCCACTTAGGTAATACAGAGTTTTCAAGGGAGAAGACAAGAAGACGGAAGTTACCGGAAGTTCCCTTCCCCCCTTACTCCTTCCCCCCTCCCCTACCCCTCCTCCTATCCACTCCTCCAACCCTACCTTGAGCACAGTTCCACCTCTCTTCCCTCCCTGCCCCCCCCCCCCACCACCACCTTGTCTATCCCCATCTATTCTCCTGAGGTTCCTTCTTTCTTACCTTTCCTACTATCCTATACCCTAAATTGTTCCACCACTTTTACTGTTATTTGAAAAACCTCAATAAATCCTTTATTAAAAAATAAAATAAATAAATAATGTAGATTAGAATGTAGTTCATCCTTTAGGTGCGGCCCTCCATAATATTTTTTGGCTCTCGTGTGGCCCCTTGGAAAAAATAATTGCCCACCCCTGCACTATGTCCATTTCTGGGCACCGCCATTGAAGAGAGATGTTGGAATGTGGGCGACTTGAAGGATCCAGGCCTGGAGAAGAAGCCCCATGAGGACAGAGCGGCTGGAAGAGCTGCTGGGCATGTTGAGCCTGCAGAAGAGGGAGAAGGCGGAGAGGAGGAGGCCAAGGGTCAAGAGGTGACACTGGGGGAGTCCGAGGGAGGAGGGAGAAGGCTGCCTTTCTGTTGGGCTTGGCCCCATATAAGCCACCCCAAGTCCCTTTGGGGAGATGGAGACGGGGAAGCTATTATTATTTTTATTATTTTTATTATTATAGAGCCCTAAACGGTTCTGGCTCAGCTTACCTGTCCGAACGGCCCCCTCCCTCCTGACCTTTTGCAGGAGAGAAAAAGTATGGCTCTTGGATCCAGCCTTTGGGGAAATTGTGCAATAGACGGATATAGAATGAAGTGCAAGGAAGGCCCGGATTAGGATAACGGATCGCGTGGTCTCACAATGGTGAGGCTGGTTTAAATGTTTTTCAATGTTTTGATGCATTTTATCATTCTTTTTAAAGTGCTGATATTGTTTTTAATGGCACTGAATAGCTGTCTGTGTGCAAAGCCGCCTTGAGTCCCCCCCCCCCCCGGGCCGGGGTTGAGGGAGGCGGGGTGGAAATAAATAAACAAATAATAGGTGACCGTCTGCTGGGGGTGCTTCGATTGTGCCATTCCTGCATGGCAGAAGGGGGTGGGTGGGGTGGCCCCGGTAGGGTTGCCACTTTTTGATATAAGAAATAAGGGACATTTATCTAAAAATACAGGATTTTTCGCAAAAATAAGGGACACTTCATAAAAACTTGAAAATCAGACGTTAGGCAACCCTAACTACACTCCTTTTATTTATTTATTTATTATTTCATACTTGTGCGTTGCCACTCCTGGTGTGGCTCGGGGTCGACTTACAAAATACATATGCAAATAACAGACATTAAAATCCCTAAAAGACACGATAAAATCACTAAAAACAATAACATGAGTGTCGCTAATTAAGCACCTCAACACAATTATAACCAGAATGGCGAGGCCGCTGAGGGTTGTCCATCATCTTACTCCCCAAAAGCAAGCTGGAAAAGAAGCGTTTTACACGCCCTCTGGAATGCCATGAGGTCCGTAATGGCTCGGACATCCGATGGCAGCGCATTCCAGAGGCTGGGGGCGACTATAGAAAAGCCCCTCCTCCTTGTAGACACAAGATGGTACCTTTTGAAGGAAGGGACTTCTAGGAGCAGTTCAGTCTCCGATCGCAGTGGCCTGGTGGTACGATATGGGATGAGGCGGTCCTTAAGGTACTCTGGCCTGTGAGGACGCTTCAATTCTCCGTAAAGATCACGCACAGGCAGTCGCTCGATCCAACAAGATTTATTGCAGGTACAACACCTATAAAGCCAAAGCAGTGTCCCATCACCCAAACACACCTTATATACCCCAACCCCCTCCTTCCTTTCCCTCGCAACGTCCTGGAAAGGTTGCATCATGTCCTGCTGACTCAGCGATTCTACTGTCCAAGGGATATGACCTCATCCCCCTCTGAGTCAGCATATTCCTGTTCAGTGTCCAATGTCCAGAGGAGGTTACATCACTTCCGTTCTGACTCAGCTCTTCCCCAGAGGATTACATCATCCTGGGGTATTCCCCAATGTCCAGTGTCAAAGCAGGTCAAGGCAGACTGGGAGTCTGAGCCTCCTCAAGGCTAAGAGCTCCTAGCTCTGACAGAATGGCTCCCTCCACTTCGTCCTCCCCCTGCGGGAACAAAACAGCATTCAATCCATTGGTGGGAGGGGACTCGTGTACCGCTTTAACAAACTACAATGAAAGGTAGGGTGAATCTTGTTCATCCCTTTTGGTAAAATCAATCTGTATGAAACTTTGTTTACCACCTGGCTTATCCGAAACGGACCAATATATTTCGGACTTAGTTTCCGGGAAGGCAACCCCAATTTGATATTCTGAGTGGACAACCAGACCAAGTCCCCCTCCTGATACTCCTCCCCTTCCTGTCTCCTTCTGTCCCCATACTTCTTATAGGAACCTTGCGCTTTTCTTAACGCCTCAGTGACTTCCTTCCATTCCTCTTGTGCCCGCACTCTCCATTCCTCCCCCCCTTCTTCCGGAGGACCGAAAAGCTGAGGCATAGGAACCACTTCCTGCCCATATACCACAGCAAAGGGGATCTTCCAGTCGAGGAATGCACAGACCCGTTATATGCCATTTCAGCATATGGCAACAAATCTGCTCAATTGTTCTGTTCCCTGTTACTAAAGATCCGCAAATAACTTCCTAAAGATTTCTGCGTTCTTCCACGCCCCCATTACAGCAAGGGTGATAAGCAGTGGTAAGCCGTCTCTCAGCCCCTAAACATTCTAAAAACTTCTCCCAGAACCGTGCAGTGAATTGAACTCCCCGATCACTAAGGACCTGTTCAGGACACCCATGTAACTTATATATATGGCGAATATACAACTCTGCCAACCTTTCAGCAGATGGTAAACCTTTCAGCGGAACAAAGTGAGCCTGTTTTGAAAACAGATCTAACACTGTCCAAATATACCTATATCCTCTGCTAGAAGGCAACTCCCCCACAAAATCCGTACTCACATGAGTCCACGGCCGGACTGGAGTAGCCACCACCTGTATTAATCCTTGTGGCTTAGCCGTAGGAGCTTTTCCCCTGGCACAAGCCTCACAACTTCGAACATATTCTCTTACCTCCGCCCGTACACCAGGCCACCAATAACGCCTCGTCACTGCTAGAAGGGTTTTGGTAAAACCCCAATGACCAGCAGTCTTATGGTCATGCCCTAACTCCAATACCTTCCTTCTTAAACCTCGAGGAATATATAACTTGGTTCCCATAAACCATAAACCATTCAGCAATTTGCACTCCTCTTTATGGCTACCTAACCAATCATCCTCCTTATAATGCCCTTGCAACTCCAAATACCACCCTTCCACTTCAACCTTCTCTTCTTTCTTAACCTCCTTAACCTGGGATCGGGTCTGCACAGCCAGACCCCACTGACTCTTAGTAAACACGCTCTCCAATCCCGCAGGAGGATTAGGGCTCCCTAAAGGATATCGAGACAGGGCATCCGCCACAACATTCTCCTTTCCCTTGATATGCTGCAATGAAAAATTAAACCGGGCAAAATACTGAGCCCACCTTACTAACTTCGGGGACAACTTCTGAGGAGCTTTTAAATATTTTAAATTCCGGTGATCCGTCAACACCACAAATGGGTGGACTGCCCCCTCCAGGAAATGACGCCACACAACAAAAAAAAACTTTTCCCTTAGCCTTCAAAATCTTTCCAGTGTTTGGTGTCCATTGTCCGTTCCTTGTCTTTTAGTGTGGCTGGATCTGTACCTTTTCGTTTTCCTCGGCTTCCTTTCTAACCGTTCTCTTTAGGAGATTCGAGGCCTTTTATATCCATCCCCAGGATGCCACATCTCGTAGGCCTAAAATACGCCTCTAGAGAGTAGGGGCAATTTTCCTTTAGGTTTTTCTTTCTTCCTTGCTGGGTTGTTCTCCTCCAGCTTCTCTTCCTATTGGGCTGCGTCCCAGTCTTTTTGCCTTCGTTCTGATCTGTATCCGGGATGGGGCTTTTGGGTGTTGCAGTGGCCTCTTGGTTTTTCCCCTCTTCTCTTTTTTGGGGGGCAGAGGTTTTAGGGCCCTTCGAAGTCATTCTTACAGCTTCCAGTGAAGCTTCCTCACTACCGTGTTTCCCCGATAGTAAGACACCCCCAATTGTAAGGGGTGTCAGGGGGGTCAGGGGTGTCGGCTAATATAAGCCGTACCCCGAAAGTAAGCCGTACCTTGTCGCCACGCCGCCGCCGCAACCGGCCCAGCACACCTCCGCGGCGCACCTTTCTGCCAGGCCTCTGACGCGGCGCCGCTTCGCCACGCCTCTTGCTCCTTTCCCCATCCCTTCCTTCATCCAAGGAAGGGAGGGGGAAGAGAGCAAGAGGCGTAGTGAAGTGGCGCCGCGTCAGAGTGACGCACCGCCACTTCGCCACGCCTCTTCCTCTTTTCCCCCTCCCTTCCTTCGTCCAAGGAAGGGAGAGGGAAGAGAGCAAGAGGCGTGGTGAAGCGGCGCCGCGTCAGAGGCCAGGCAAGAGGCGTGCCGTGGTTGGCCCGTGTGGTACTACTGGTTGGTTCTTCGGTTGGTTCTGTTCTTGCACGTTGGGAGTGCTCCCGGGTCGTTCCCATTTGCTTTTCTTGCCGAGACATTATGGCATCCATCTTCCGTAGGCATCCGCCCTGAGCTTCCCCTATTTTTCGCAGTTCTGCAAGGATGTCCCTCAGAGTTATTCCTTCCTCCTCTGGTCCCTCTTCTTGCATCACCCTCCGCTCTTTTGCTCTTTACCACTCTGGCCTGCCTGGGGTGTTAGTGCAGCTCGTCTTTGGGAGGGAGGGGGTGCAAATTTAATATACTGTAGAGTTTTGCTTGACGTGGGGTCTACTGCCTGGCTGCAGGGTTGAGCCTTCTTCTCCCTTATGTGCTCCCCTCTTTCCACAGCAGGCGGCCTCTCCTCTCCTCTCCCCCTCCTTTTGTTCGCACTCCTTTCCTGTGCCCCTGTCACCTTTCCCCTTCAGTGCCTGGTCGGAGCCCTTTCCCTGGGTGGAGCTAATCCAGGTGGTTCTCCCGCTCTTCCGTCTCCTTGCTTGCCTTGCTTCCGGTCCTCTCCTCCCCTCCCCCGTTTCTGGCGCTGGGAGAGGTGGGGGGGGGGGGCGCCCAGCAGGACTTTTTCTTTTTATTTGTTTATTTTTTTATTATTATTATTATTCCGGGTTCTCCCTTCGGTTATGCCTCCGATGTACTTCCGGTCTGATCTACTCCCTCCCCCCCACAGGCATGCCAGTGGCCACATGACCTTGGAGGCGCCTGCGGACAACACCGGCTCTTCAGCTTAGAAATGGAGATGAGCGCCAGAGTCCAAGAGCCGGACACTTCTAGACGTAATGTCGGGGGGGGGGGGAACCTTGACCTTGACCTCTTCTCTCCAAAGCTTTGCCCCGATTACCAATCCGGCTGCCGCTCTTGGCTCCAGCTGCAGTTTCCGAGCCGCCTTCAAGGGCAGCCCCACGCAACTGTAACCTGCCCATTGCTGATTGTTTATGGCATTTTATGTAATTTTATCTACTGCTCGTTGTTTTATTGTTATTTATTGTTGTGTATTGTGTGTTTGGTTCGGCTGTATGTGAACCAGCCTGAGCCTGCCGGAAGGAGCGGTATATAAAACCAAATAAGTAAGTGAAGGAAGGAAGGCGTGGGCCAGCGTGCGTGGGCAAGGCAGGGCTTTCGAGGGGCAGTTGCAGCAGGCGCACAAGCTTTGGCTGAGCCAAGAGCGCCCTCCCCGCCATGGCCAGCGCCGGATCCTCACGCGGCAGCACTGAGTCCCGGAGGACCCCCAGGCTGTGGGGCTGTGTCCTCAGGGGAGTGACTCAGAGGGAAAGCAAAAGGCCTCAGGCAGTCAGCCACTGCGGCCCACAGCAATGACGGATCAGGACCAAACATAGCAAATAGGGGCCCACAGGCCCACTTCACAACCTGGTGTGATTTAGGGCAGGCTGGGCCATGAATGATGGGATTTGCAGTACCTTCACATCATTCACTTCCCAAACAATACTGCAGCCCCTACAAATCACAGAGCACGCCCAAAATTGACAGCAAGGCTTCCTCAACTTGATTTTCCTGACTAGGCCCCCAACAATGACAGAGCAAGACCAAACATGGCACACCAACCCCCCCGAAGGTGCACCCTACATCCTGGTGCAGTTTGAGGGAGGATGGACCATGGATGATGGGACTTGCAGTACTTCAATTCACTTCCTTAGAGCACTGTGGCCCACGCCAATGACGAACTATGGCACACAATGCCTTCCTCAAATAGCCCGGGCACCGCCGGGCCCCCAAGCTAGTTACTATTAAACCATAGCAGAGAGTCATATCGTCACCCTTACGGGAATATTATGGGATGTGACTGATATTATTAACATTATGATTATATTATATAGTAAAATATATTATTATTATTATTGCTCTGATTGTGGAATCACAGAATCCTATTGTTATGAAACTACAGGATCTTACTCTTATCCCTGCCCTCCCTCTCTTAAAGGATGAGACCCCCTTGACCCCCACCCCCAAAATAAGGGTAGTGGTCCCTTCCATCCCTGTGATGACCCCTGAAAGCCCCCCCTCCCCAATCACCCAGTGGGAGGGGTCTCCCTCTCTCGTTCTGGTAGGAATGCCCCCTCCCCCCTTTCCTCTCAGAGGCGCTGAAGCCTCCTAGGGGGTATTTGGGGGAGGGTCTTCCTTTGGGGAAATGGGTGGGGGGTTTCACCTCTTGGTCCTGCTGACTCCGCTCAGGAGGAGAGGGTGAAGGTCACCCCTTGGGGAGAGAGAGAAGGGCACCCCCCGCCTGCCTGCCTGCCTCTTCCTCTTGGCCCCCTCCCTCCCTCCCCAGGTATATCTTCTTTTTGAGGAGGGGGCCACCAGAGAGGGGAGAGGGTGATGGGGACCCCTTCCTTCCTTCCTTCCTTTATTCAGAGGGTCTCTCTCTCCTCTCTCAGGCTCTGTGGACATGTTGTAGGACAGGCCTGGGCCGACTTGGGCCCTCCCTCCCTCCAGGTGTTTTGGACTACAACTCCCGGTAGGCTGTGAGGAATTTTGGGAGTTGTAGTCCAAAACACCTGGAGAGAGGGAGGGCCCAAGTCGGCCCAGGCCTGTCCTAGAAGCAGCACTCTCTCCTGACGCTTGGCCTGCAACTGTGGCCAAAGGCATCCTCCTCAGAGGTTGGGAGGTGAG